>MRSW03000594.1:0-29830 GCA_001923025.3 Taenia multiceps
CTCAGATTTGATGGTTAGATTGAAGATTTAGCTTCACATTCATCGATTTAGCCCACGTGAACTCAGATTTGATGGTTAGATTGAAGAATTTAGCTTCGCATTCGCATTTAGCCCACGTGAACTCAGATTTGATGTTGATTGAAGAATTTAGCTTCACATTCATCGATTTAGCCCTGAACTCAGATTTGATGGTTAATGAAGAAATTTAGCTTCACATTCTCGATTTAGCCCATTGAACTCAGATTTGATGTTAGATTGAAGAATTTAGCTTCACATTCGTCGATTTAGCCCACGTGAACTCAATTTGATGGTTAGATTGAAGAATTTACTTCATTCGTCGATTTAGCCCACGAACTCAATTTGATGGTTAGATTGAAGAAATTTAGCTTCACATTCGTCGATTTAGCCCACGTGAACTCAGATTTTGGTTATATTGAAAATTTAGCTTCATTCATCGATTTAGCCCACGTGAACTCAGATTTGATGGTTAGATTGAAGAAATTTAGCTTCACATTCTCGATTTAGCCCCACGTGAACTCAGATTTGATGGTTGATTGAAGAAATTTGCTTCATTCATCGATTTAGCCCACGTGAACTCAGATTTGATGGTTAGATTGAAGAAATTTAGCTTCACATTCGTCGATTTAGCCCACGTGAACTCAGATTTGATGGTTAATTGAAGAAATTTAGCTTCGCATTCATCGATTTAGCACGTGAACTCAGATTTGATGGTTAGATTGAGAAATTTAGCTTCACATTCGTCGATTTAGCCCACGTGACTCAGATTTGATGGTTAGATTGAAGAATTTAGCTTCACATTCGTCGATTTAGCCCACTGAACTCAGATTTGATGGTTAGATTGAAGATTTAGCTTCACATTCATCGATTTAGCCCACGTGAACTCAGATTTGATGGTTAGATTGAAGAAATTTAGCTTCACATTCATCGATTTAGCCCACGTGAACTCAATTTGATGGTTAGATTGAAGAAATTTAGCTTCACATTCATCGATTTAGCCCACGTGAACTCAGATTTGATGGTTAGATTGAAGAAATTTAGCTTCACATTCGTCGATTTACCCCCGTGAACTCAGATTTGATGGTTAGATTGAAGATTTAGCTTCACATTCATCGATTTAGCCCACGTGAACTCAGATTTGATGTTAGATTGAAGAAATTTAGCTTCACATTCGTCGTCGATTTAGCCCACGTGAACTCAGATTTGATGGTTAGATTGAAGAATTTAGCTTCACATTCATCGATTTAGCCCACGTGAACTCAGATTTGATGGTTAGATTGAAGAATTTAGCTTCACATTCATCGATTTAGCCCACGTGAACTCAGATTTGATGTTAGATTGAAGAAATTTAGCTTCACATTCGTCGATTTAGCCCACGTGAACTCAGATTTGATGGTTAATTGAAGAATTTAGCTTCACATTCATTTAGCCCACGTGAACTCAGATTTGATGGTTAGATTGAAGAATTTAGCTTCACATTCGTCGATTTAGCCCACGTGAACTCAGATTTGATGGTTAGATTGAAGAAATTTAGCTTCACATTCATCGATTTAGCCCACGTGAACTCAGATTTGATGGTTAGATTGAAGAAATTTAGCTTCACATTCATCGATTTAGCCCACGTGAACTCAGATTTGATGGTTAGATTGAAGAATTTAGCTTCACATTCATCGATTTAGCCCACGTGAACTCAGATTTGATGGTTAGATTGAAGAAATTTAGCTTCACATTCATCGATTTAGCCCACGTGAACTCAGATTTGATGGTTAATTGAAGAAATTTAGCTTCACATTCATCGATTTAGCCCACGTGAACTCAGATTTGATGGTTAGATTGAAGAAATTTAGCTTCACATTCGTCGATTTAGCCCACGTGAACTCAGATTTGATGGTTAGATTGAAGAATTTAGCTTCGCATTCATCGATTTAGCCCACGTGAACTCAGATTTGATGGTTAGATTGAAGAATTTAGCTTCACATTCATCGATTTAGCCCACGTGAACTCAGATTTGATGGTTAGATTGAAGAAATTTAGCTTCACATTCGTCGATTTAGCCCACGTGAACTCAGATTTGATGGTTAGATTGAAGAAATTTAGCTTCACATTCATCGATTTAGCCCACGTGAACTCAGATTTGATGGTTAGATTGAAGAAATTTAGCTTCACATTCATCGATTTAGCCCACGTGAACTCAGATTTGATGGTTAGATTGAAGAAATTTAGCTTCACATTCATCGATTTAGCCCACGTGAACTCAGATTTGATGGTTAGATTGAAGAAATTTAGCTTCACATTCATCGATTTAGCCCACGAACTCAGATTTGATGGTTAGATTGAAGAAATTTAGCTTCACATTCATCGATTTAGCCCACGTGAACTCAGATTTGATGGTTAGATTGAAGAAATTTAGCTTCACATTCATCGATTTAGCCCACGTGAACTCAGATTTGATGGTTAGATTGAAGAAATTTAGCTTCACATTCATCGATTTAGCCCACGTGAACTCAGATTTGATGGTTAGATTGAAGAATTTAGCTTCACATTCATCGATTTAGCCCACGTGAACTCAGATTTGATGGTTAGATTGAAGAAATTTAGCTTCACATTCATCGATTTAGCCCACGTGAACTCAGATTTGATGGTTAGATTGAAGAAATTTAGCTTCATTCATCGATTTAGCCCACGTGAACTCAGATTTGATGGTTAGATTGAAGAAATTTAGCTTCACATTCATCGATTTAGCCCACGTGAACTCAGATTTGATGGTTAGATTGAAGAAATTTAGCTTCACATTCGTCGATTTAGCCCACGTGAACTCAGATTTGATGGTTAGATTGAAGAAATTTAGCTTCACATTCATCGATTTAGCCCACGTGAACTCAGATTTGATGGTTAGATTGAAGAAATTTAGCTTCACATTCATCGATTTAGCCCACGTGAACTCAGATTTGATGGTTAGATTGAAGAAATTTAGCTTCACATTCATCGATTTAGCCCACGTGAACTCAGATTTGATGGTTAGATTGAAGAAATTTAGCTTCACATTCATCGATTTAGCCCACGTGAACTCAGATTTGATGGTTAGATTGAAGAAATTTAGCTTCACATTCATCGATTTAGCCCACGTGAACTCAGATTTGATGGTTAGATTGAAGAAATTTAGCTTCACATTCGTCGTTTAACCCACGTGAACTCAGATTTGATGGTTAGATTGAAGAAATTTAGCTTCACATTCATCGATTTAGCCCACGTGAACTCAGATTTGATGGTTAGATTGAAGAAATTTAGCTTCACATTCATCGATTTAGCCCACGTGAACTCAGATTTGATGGTTAGATTGAAGAAATTTAGCTTCACATTCATCGATTTAGCCCACGTGAACTCAGATTTGATGGTTAGATTGAAGAAATTTAGCTTCACATTCGTCGATTTAGCCCACGTGAACTCAGATTTGATGGTTAGATTGAAGAAATTTAGCTTCACATTCTCGATTTAGCCCACGTGAACTCAGATTTGATGGTTAGATTGAAGAAATTTAGCTTCACATTCATCGATTTAGCCCACGTGAACTCAGATTTGATGGTTAGATTGAAGAAATTTAGCTTCACATTCATCGATTTAGCCCACGTGAACTCAGATTTGATGGTTAGATTGAAGAAATTTAGCTTCACATTCATCGATTTAGCCCACGTGAACTCAGATTTGATGGTTAGATTGAAGAAATTTAGCTTCACATTCGTCGATTTAGCCCACGTGAACTCAGATTTGATGGTTGATTGAAGAAATTTAGCTTCACATTCGTCGATTTAGCCCACGTGAACTCAGATTTGATGGTTAGATTGAAGAAATTTAGCTTCACATTCATCGATTTAGCCCACGTGAACTCAGATTTGATGGTTAGATTGAAGAAATTTAGCTTCACATTCATCGATTTAGCCCACGTGAACTCAGATTTGATGGTTAGATTGAAGAAATTTAGCTTCACATTCGTCGATTTAGCCCACGTGAACTCAGATTTGATGGTTAGATTGAAGAGATTTAGCTTCACATTCATCGATTTAGCCCACGTGAACTCAGATTTGATGGTTAGATTGAAGAGATTTAGCTTCACATTCATCGATTTAGCCCACGTGAACTCAGATTTGATGGTTAGATTGAAGAAATTTAGCTTCTTCATCGATTTAGCCCACGTGAACTCAGATTTGATGGTTAGATTGAAGAAATTTAGCTTCACATTCATCGATTTAGCCCACGTGAACTCAGATTTGATGGTTAGATTGAAGAAATTTAGCTTCACATTCGTCGATTTAGCCCACGTGAACTCAGATTTGATGGTTAGATTGAAGAAATTTAGCTTCACATTCATCGATTTAGCCCACGTGAACTCAGATTTGATGGTTAGATTGAAAAATTTAGCTTCACATTCATCGATTTAGCCCACGTGAACTCAGATTTGATGGTTAGATTGAAGAAATTTAGCTTCACATTCGTCGATTTAGCCCACGTGAACTCAGATTTGATGGTTAGATTGAAGAAATTTAGCTTCACATTCATCGATTTAGCCCCGTGAACTCAGATTTGATGGTTAGATTGAAGAAATTTAGCTTCATTCATCGATTTAGCCCACGTGAACTCAGATTTGATGGTTAGATTGAAGAAATTTAGCTTCACATTCGTCGATTTAGCCCACGTGAACTCAGATTTGATGGTTAGATTGAAGAAATTTAGCTTCACATTCATCGATTTAGCCCACGTGAACTCAGATTTGATGGTTAGATTGAAGAATTTAGCTTCACATTCATCGATTTAGCCCACGTGAACTCAGATTTGATGGTTAGATTGAAGAAATTTAGCTTCACATTCATCGATTTAGCCCACGTGAACTCAGATTTGATGGTTAGATTGAAGAAATTTAGCTTCACATTCATCGATTTAGCCCACGTGAACTCAGATTTGATGGTTAGATTGAAGAAATTTAGCTTCACATTCATCGATTTAGCCCCGTGAACTCAGATTTGATGGTTAGATTGAAGAAATTTAGCTTCACATTCATCGATTTAGCCCACGTGAACTCAGATTTGATGGTTAGATTGAAGAAATTTAGCTTCACATTCATCGATTTAGCCCACGTGAACTCAGATTTGATGGTTAGATTGAAGAATTTAGCTTCACATTCATCGATTTAGCCCACGTGAACTCAGATTTGATGGTTAGATTGAAGAAATTTAGCTTCACATTCGTCGATTAGCCCACGTGAACTCAGATTTGATGGTTAGATTGAAGAAATTTAGCTTCACATTCATCGATTTAGCCCACGTGAACTCAGATTTGATGGTTAGATTGAAGAAATTTAGCTTCACATTCATCGATTTAGCCCACGTGAACTCAGATTTGATGGTTAGATTGAAGAATTTAGCTTCACATTCATCGATTTAGCCCACGTGAACTCAGATTTGATGGTTAGATTGAAGAAATTTAGCTTCACATTCATCGATTTAGCCCACGTGAACTCAGATTTGATGGTTAGATTGAAGATTTAGCTTCACATCGATTTAGCCCACGTGAACTCAGATTTGATGGTTAGATTGAAGAAATTTAGCTTCACATTCATCGATTTAGCCCACGTGAACTCAGATTTGATGGTTAGATTGAAGAAATTTAGCTTCACATTCATCGATTTAGCCCACGTGAACTCAGATTTGATGGTTAGATTGAAGAATTTAGCTTCACATTCATCGATTTAGCCCACGTGAACTCAGATTTGATGGTTAGATTGAAGAAATTTAGCTTCACATTCTCGATTTAGCCCACGTGAACTCAGATTTGATGGTTAGATTGAAGAATTTAGCTTCACATTCATCGATTTAGCCCACGTGAACTCAGATTTGATGGTTAGATTGAAGAAAGAGCGTTTGAGAATTTAGCTTCACATTCATCGATTTAGCCCACGTGAACTCAGATTTGATGGTTAGATTGAAGAATTTAGCTTCACATTCTCGATTTAGCCCACGTGAACTCAGATTTGATGGTTAGATTGAAGAAATTTAGCTTCACATTCATCGATTTAGCCCACGTGAACTCAGATTTGATGGTTAGATTGAAGAATTTAGCTTCACATTCATCGATTTAGCCCACGTGAACTCAGATTTGATGGTTAGATTGAAAAATTTAGCTTCACATTCATCGATTTAGCCCACGTGAACTCAGATTTGATGGTTAGATTGAAGAAATTTAGCTTCACATTCGTCGATTTAGCCCACGTGAACTCAGATTTGATGGTTAGATTGAAGAAATTTAGCTTCACATTCATCGATTTAGCCCACGTGAACTCAGATTTGATGGTTAGATTGAAGAAATTTAGCTTCACATTCATCGATTTAGCCCACGTGAACTCAGATTTGATGGTTAGATTGAAGAAATTTAGCTTCACATTCATCGATTTAGCCCACGTGAACTCAGATTTGATGGTTGGATTGAAGAAATTTAGCTTCACATTCATCGATTTAGCCCACGTGAACTCAGATTTGATGGTTAGATTGAAGAAATTTAGCTTCACATCGATTTAGCCCACGTGAACTCAGATTTGATGGTTAGATTGAAGAAATTTAGCTTCACATTCATCGATTTAGCCCACGTGAACTCAGATTTGATGGTTAGATTGAAGAATTTAGCTTCACATTCATCGATTTAGCCCACGTGAACTCAGATTTGATGGTTAGATTGAAGAAATTTAGCTTCACATTCATCGATTTAGCCCACGTGAACTCAGATTTGATGGTTAGATTGAAGAAATTTAGCTTCACATTCATCGATTTAGCCCACGTGAACTCAGATTTGATGGTTAGATTGAAGAAATTTAGCTTCACATTCGTCGATTTAGCCCACGTGAACTCAGATTTGATGGTTAGATTGAAGAATTTAGCTTCACATTCATCGATTTAGCCCACGTGAACTCAGATTTGATGGTTAGATTGAAGAAATTTAGCTTCACATTCATCGATTTAGCCCACGTGAACTCAGATTTGATGGTTAGATTGAAGAATTTAGCTTCACATTCATCGATTTAGCCCACGTGAACTCAGATTTGATGGTTAGATTGAAGAAATTTAGCTTCACATTCATCGATTTAGCCCACGTGAACTCAGATTTGATGGTTAGATTGAAGAAATTTAGCTTCACATTCATCGATTTAGCCCACGTGAACTCAGATTTGATGGTTAGATTGAAGAATTTAGCTTCACATTCATCGATTTAGCCCACGTGAACTCAGATTTGATGGTTAGATTGAAGAAATTTAGCTTCACATTCATCGATTTAGCCCACGTGAACTCAGATTTGATGGTTAGATTGAAGAAATTTAGCTTCACATTCATCGATTTAGCCCACGTGAACTCAGATTTGATGGTTAGATTGAAGAAATTTAGCTTCACATTCATCGATTTAGCCCACGTGAACTCAGATTTGATGGTTAGATTGAAGAAATTTAGCTTCACATTCGTCGATTTAGCCCACGTGAACTCAGATTTGATGGTTAGATTGAAGAAATTTAGCTTCACATTCATCGATTTAGCCCACGTGAACTCAGATTTGATGGTTAGATTGAAGAAATTTAGCTTCACATTCTCGATTTAGCCCACGTGAACTCAGATTTGATGGTTAGATTGAAGAAATTTAGCTTCACATTCATCGATTTAGCCCACGTGAACTCAGATTTGATGGTTAGATTGAAGAAATTTAGCTTCACATTCATCGATTTAGCCCACGTGAACTCAGATTTGATGGTTAGATTGAAGAAATTTAGCTTCACATTCATCGATTTAGCCCACGTGAACTCAGATTTGATGGTTAGATTGAAGAAATTTAGCTTCACATTCATCGATTTAGCCCACGTGAACTCAGATTTGATGGTTAGATTGAAGAAATTTAGCTTCACATTCATCGATTTAGCCCACGTGAACTCAGATTTGATGGTTAGATTGAAGAATTTAGCTTCACATTCATCGATTTAGCCCACGTGAACTCAGATTTGATGGTTAGATTGAAGAAATTTAGCTTCACATTCATCGATTTAGCCCCGTGAACTCAGATTTGATGGTTAGATTGAAGAAATTTAGCTTCATTCATCGATTTAGCCCACGTGAACTCAGATTTGATGGTTAGATTGAAGAAATTTAGCTTCACATTCATCGATTTAGCCCACGTGAACTCAGATTTGATGGTTAGATTGAAGAAATTTAGCTTCACATTCATCGATTTAGCCCACGTGAACTCAGATTTGATGGTTAGATTGAAGAATTTAGCTTCACATTCGTCGATTTAGCCCACGTGAACTCAGATTTGATGGTTAGATTGAAGAAATTTAGCTTCACATTCATCGATTTAGCCCACGTGAACTCAGATTTGATGGTTAGATTGAAGAATTTAGCTTCACATTCATCGATTTAGCCCACGTGAACTCAGATTTGATGGTTAGATTGAAGAAATTTAGCTTCACATTCATCGATTTAGCCCACGTGAACTCAGATTTGATGGTTAGATTGAAGAAATTTAGCTTCACATTCATCGATTTAGCCCACGTGAACTCAGATTTGATGGTTAGATTGAAGAAATTTAGCTTCACATTCATCGATTTAGCCCACGTGAACTCAGATTTGATGGTTAGATTGAAGAAATTTAGCTTCACATTCATCGATTTAGCCCACGTGAACTCAGATTTGATGGTTAGATTGAAGAATTTAGCTTCACATTCATCGATTTAGCCCACGTGAACTCAGATTTGATGGTTAGATTGAAGAAATTTAGCTTCACATTCATCGATTTAGCCCACGTGAACTCAGATTTGATGGTTAGATTGAAGAAATTTAGCTTCACATTCATCGATTTAGCCCACGTGAACTCAGATTTGATGGTTAGATTGAAGAAATTTAGCTTCACATTCATCGATTTAGCCCACGTGAACTCAGATTTGATGGTTAGATTGAAGAATTTAGCTTCACATTCATCGATTTAGCCCACGTGAACTCAGATTTGATGGTTAGATTGAAGAAATTTAGCTTCACATTCATCGATTTAGCCCACGTGAACTCAGATTTGATGGTTAGATTGAAGAAATTTAGCTTCACATTCATCGATTTAGCCCACGTGAACTCAGATTTGATGGTTAGATTGAAGATTTAGCTTCACATTCATCGATTTAGCCCACGTGAACTCAGATTTGATGGTTAGATTGAAGAAATTTAGCTTCACATTCATCGATTTAGCCCACGTGAACTCAGATTTGATGGTTAGATTGAAGAATTTAGCTTCACATTCATCGATTTAGCCCACGTGAACTCAGATTTGATGGTTAGATTGAAGAAATTTAGCTTCACATTCATCGATTTAGCCCACGTGAACTCAGATTTGATGGTTAGATTGAAGAAATTTAGCTTCACATTGTCGATTTAGCCCACGTGAACTCAGATTTGATGGTTAGATTGAAGAAATTTAGCTTCACATTCATCGATTTAGCCCACGTGAACTCAGATTTGATGGTTAGATTGAAGAATTTAGCTTCACATTCATCGATTTAGCCCACGTGAACTCAGATTTGATGGTTAGATTGAAGAATTTAGCTTCACATTCATCGATTTAGCCCACGTGAACTCAGATTTGATGGTTAGATTGAAGAAATTTAGCTTCACATTCATCGATTTAGCCCACGTGAACTCAGATTTGATGGTTAGATTGAAGAAATTTAGCTTCACATTCATCGATTTAGCCCACGTGAACTCAGATTTGATGGTTAGATTGAAGAAATTTAGCTTCACATTCATCGATTTAGCCCACGTGAACTCAGATTTGATGGTTAGATTGAAGAAATTTAGCTTCACATTCATCGATTTAGCCCACGTGAACTCAGATTTGATGGTTAGATTGAAGAAATTTAGCTTCACATTCATCGATTTAGCCCACGTGAACTCAGATTTGATGGTTAGATTGAAGAATTTAGCTTCACATTCATCGATTTAGCCCACGTGAACTCAGATTTGATGGTTAGATTGAAGAATTTAGCTTCACATTCATCGATTTAGCCCACGTGAACTCAGATTTGATGGTTAGATTGAAGAAATTTAGCTTCACATTCATCGATTTAGCCCACGTGAACTCAGATTTGATGGTTAGATTGAAGAAATTTAGCTTCACATTCCGATTTAGCCCACGTGAACTCAGATTTGATGGTTGATTGAAGAAATTTAGCTTCACATTCATCGATTTAGCCCACGTGAACTCAGATTTGATGGTTAGATTGAAGAAATTTAGCTTCACATTCGTCGATTTAGCCCACGTGAACTCAGATTTGATGGTTAGATTGAAGATTTAGCTTCACATTCATCGATTTAGCCCACGTGAACTCAGATTTGATGGTTAGATTGAAGAAATTTAGCTTCACATTCATCGATTTAGCCCACGTGAACTCAGATTTGATGGTTAGATTGAAGAAATTTAGCTTCACATTCATCGATTTAGCCCACGTGAACTCAGATTTGATGGTTAGATTGAAGAAATTTAGCTTCACATTCATCGATTTAGCCCACGTGAACTCAGATTTGATGGTTAGATTGAAGAAATTTAGCTTCACATTCATCGATTTAGCCCACGTGAACTCAGATTTGATGGTTAGATTGAAGAAATTTAGCTTCACATTCGTCGATTTAGCCCACGTGAACTCAGATTTGATGGTTAGATTGAAGAAATTTAGCTTCACATTCATCGATTTAGCCCACGTGAACTCAGATTTGATGGTTAGATTGAAGAAATTTAGCTTCACATTCATCGATTTAGCCCACGTGAACTCAGATTTGATGGTTAGATTGAAGAAATTTAGCTTCACATTCTCGATTTAGCCCACGTGAACTCAGATTTGATGGTTAGATTGAAGAAATTTAGCTTCACATTCGATTTAGCCCACGTGAACTCAGATTTGATGGTTAGATTGAAGAAATTTAGCTTCACATTCTCGATTTAGCCCACGTGAACTCAGATTTGATGGTTATTGAAGAATTTAGCTTCCATTCATCGATTTAGCCCACGTGAACTCAGATTTGATGGTTAGATTGAAGAAATTTAGCTTCACATTCATCGATTTAGCCCACGTGAACTCAGATTTGATGGTTAGATTGAAGAAATTTAGCTTCACATTCATCGATTTAGCCCACGTGAACTCAGATTTGATGGTTAGATTGAAGAAATTTAGCTTCACATTCATCGATTTAGCCCACGTGAACTCAGATTTGATGGTTAGATTGAAGAAATTTAGCTTCACATTCGTCGATTTAGCCCACGTGAACTCAGATTTGATGGTTAGATTGAAGAATTTAGCTTCACATTCATCGATTTAGCCCACGTGAACTCAGATTTGATGGTTAGATTGAAGAAATTTAGCTTCACATTCATCGATTTAGCCCACGTGAACTCAGATTTGATGGTTAGATTGAAGAATTTAGCTTCACATTCATCGATTTAGCCCACGTGAACTCAGATTTGATGGTTAGATTGAAGAAATTTAGCTTCACATTCATCGATTTAGCCCACGTAACTCAGATTTGATGGTTAGATTGAAGAAATTTAGCTTTCACATTCGTCGATTTAGCCCACGTGAACTCAGATTTGATGGTTAGATTGAAGAAATTAGCTTCACATTCATCGATTTAGCCCACGTGAACTCAGATTGATGGTTAGATTGAAGAAATTTAGCTTCACATTCGTCGATTTAGCCCACGTGAACTCAGATTTGATGGTTAGATTGAAGAAATTTAGCTTTACATTCCTCGATTTAGCCCACGTAAACTCAGATTTGATGGTTAGATTGAAGAATATTAGCTTCACATTCATCGATTTAGCCCACGTGAACTCAGATTTGATGGTTAGATTGAAGAAATTTAGCTTCACATTCATCGATTTAGCCCACGTGAACTCAGATTTGATGGTTAGATTGAAGAAATTTAGCTTCACATTCATCGATTTAGCCCACGTGAACTCAGATTTGATGGTTAGATTGAAGAAATTTAGCTTCACATTCGTCGATTTAGCCCACGTGAACTCAGATTTGATGGTTAGATTGAAGAAATTTAGCTTCACATTCATCGATTTAGCCCACGTGGACTCAGATTTGATGGTTAGATTGAAGAAATTTAGCTTCACATTCATCGATTTAGCCCACGTGAACTCAGATTTGATGGTTAGATTGAAGAAATTTAGCTTCACATTCATCGATTTAGCCCACGTGAACTCAGATTTGATGGTTAGATTGAAGAAATTTAGCTTCACATTCATCGATTTAGCCCACGTGAACTCAGATTTGATGGTTAGATTGAAGAAATTTAGCTTCACATTCATCGATTTAGCCCACGTGAACTCAGATTTGATGGTTAGATTGAAGAATTTAGCTTCACATTCATCATTTAGCCCACGTGAACTCAGATTTGATGGTTAGATTGAAGAAATTTAGCTTCACATTCATCGATTTAGCCCACGTGAACTCAGATTTGATGGTTAGATTGAAGAATTTAGCTTCACATTCATCGATTTAGCCCACGTGAACTCAGATTTGATGGTTAGATTGAAGAATTTAGCTTCACATTCGTCGATTTAGCCCACGTGAACTCAGATTTGATGGTTAGATTGAAGAAATTTAGCTTCACATTCATCGATTTAGCCCACGTGAACTCAGATTTGATGGTTAGATTGAAGAAATTTAGCTTCACATTCATCGATTTAGCCCACGTGAACTCAGATTTGATGGTTAGATTGAAGAATTTAGCTTCACATTCATCGATTTAGCCCACGTGAACTCAGATTTGATGGTTAGATTGAAGAAATTTAGCTTCATTCATCGATTTAGCCCACGTGAACTCAGATTTGATGGTTAGATTGAAGAAATTTAGCTTCACATTCATCGATTTAGCCCACGTGAACTCAGATTTGATGGTTAGATTGAAGAAATTTAGCTTCACATTCATCGATTTAGCCCACGTGAACTCAGATTTGATGGTTAGATTGAAGAAATTTAGCTTCACATTCATCGATTTAGCCCCGTGAACTCAGATTTGATGGTTAGATTGAAGAAATTTAGCTTCACATTCGTCGATTTAGCCCACGTGAACTCAGATTTGATGGTTAGATTGAAGAATTTAGCTTCACATTCATCGATTTAGCCCACGTGAACTCAGATTTGATGGTTAGATTGAAGAATTTAGCTTCACATTCTCGATTTAGCCCACGTGAACTCAGATTTGATGGTTAGATTGAAGAATTTAGCTTCACATTCATCGATTTAGCCCACGTGAACTCAGATTTGATGGTTAGATTGAAGAAATTTAGCTTCACATTCATCGATTTAGCCCACGTGAACTCAGATTTGATGGTTAGATTGAAGAAATTTAGCTTCACTTCATTCGTCGATTTAGCCCACGTGAACTCAGATTTGATGGTTAGATTGAAGAATTTAGCTTCACATTCATCGATTTAGCCCACGTGAACTCAGATTTGATGGTTAGATTGAAGAAATTTAGCTTCACATTCATCGATTTAGCCCACGTGAACTCAGATTTGATGGTTAGATTGAAGAAATTTAGCTTCACATTCATCGATTTAGCCCACGTGAACTCAGATTTGATGGTTAGATTGAAGAAATTTAGCTTCACATTCATCGATTTAGCCCACGTGAACTCAGATTTGATGGTTAGATTGAAGAAATTTAGCTTCACATTCGATTTAGCCCACGTGAACTCAGATTTGATGGTTAGATTGAAGAATTTAGCTTCACATTCATCGATTTAGCCCACGTGAACTCAGATTTGATGGTTAGATTGAAGAAATTTAGCTTCACATTCATCGATTTAGCCCACGTGAACTCAGATTTGATGGTTAGATTGAAGAATTTAGCTTCACATTCATCGATTTAGCCCACGTGAACTCAGATTTGATGGTTAGATTGAAGAAATTTAGCTTCACATTCGATTTAGCCCACGTGAACTCAGATTTGATGGTTAGATTGAAGAAATTTAGCTTCACATTCATCGATTTAGCCCACGTGAACTCAGATTTGATGGTTAGATTGAAGAAATTTAGCTTCACATTCGTCGATTTAGCCCACGTGAACTCAGATTTGATGGTTAGATTGAAGAATTTAGCTTCACATTCGTCGATTTAGCCCACGTGAACTCAGATTTGATGGTTAGATTGAAGAAATTTAGCTTCACATTCATCGATTTAGCCCACGTGAACTCAGATTTGATGGTTAGATTGAAGAATTTAGCTTCACATTCATCGATTTAGCCCACGTGAACTCAGATTTGATGGTTAGATTGAAGAAATTTAGCTTCACATTCATCGATTTAGCCCACGTGAACTCAGATTTGATGGTTAGATTGAAGAAATTTAGCTTCACATTCATCGATTTAGCCCACGTGAACTCAGATTTGATGTTAGATTGAAGAAATTCTTACATTCATCGATTTAGCCCACGTGAACTCAGATTTGATGGTTAGATTGAAGAATTTAGCTTCACATTCGTCGATTTAGCCCACGTGAACTCAGATTTGATGGTTAGATTGAAGATTTAGCTTCACATTCTCGATTTAGCCCACGTGAACTCAGATTTGATGGTTAGATTGAAGAAATTTAGCTTCACATTCATCGATTTAGCCCACGTGAACTCAGATTTGATGGTTAGATTGAAGAAATTTAGCTTCACATTCATCGATTTAGCCCACGTGAACTCAGATTTGATGGTTAGATTGAAGAATTTAGCTTCACATTCATCGATTTAGCCCACGTGAACTCAGATTTGATGGTTAGATTGAAGAAATTTAGCTTCACATTCGTCGATTTAGCCCACGTGAACTCAGATTTGATGGTTAGATTGAAGAAATTTAGCTTCACATTCATCGATTTAGCCCACGTGAACTCAGATTTGATGGTTAGATTGAAGAATTTAGCTTCACATTCATCGATTTAGCCCACGTGAACTCAGATTTGATGGTTAGATTGAAGAAATTTAGCTTCACATTCATCGATTTAGCCCACGTGAACTCAGATTTGATGGTTAGATTGAAGAAATTTAGCTTCACATTCGTCGATTTAGCCCACGTGAACTCAGATTTGATGGTTAGATTGAAGAAATTTAGCTTCACATTCATCGTCGATTTAGCCCACGTGAACTCAGATTTGATGGTTAGATAAGAAATTTAGCTTCACATTCATCGATTTAGCCCACGTGAACTCAGATTTGATGGTTAGATTGAAGAAATTTAGCTTCACATTCATCGATTTAGCCCACGTGAACTCAGATTTGATGGTTAGATTGAAGAAATTTAGCTTCACATTCATCGATTTAGCCCACGTGAACTAGATTTGATGGTTAGATTGAAGAAATTTAGCTTCACATTCATCGATTTAGCCCACGTGAACTCAGATTTGATGGTTAGATTGAAGAAATTTAGCTTCACATTCGTCGATTTAGCCCACGTGAACTCAGATTTGATGGTTAGATTGAAGAAATTTAGCTTCACATTCATCGATTTAGCCCACGTGAACTCAGATTTGATGGTTAGATTGAAGAAATTTAGCTTCACATTCATCGATTTAGCCCACGTGAACTCAGATTTGATGGTTAGATTGAAGAAATTTAGCTTCACATTCATCGATTTAGCCCACGTGAACTCAGATTTGATGGTTAGATTGAAGAAATTTAGCTTCACATTCATCGATTTAGCCCACGTGAACTCAGATTTGATGGTTAGATTGAAGAAATTTAGCTTCACATTCATCGATTTAGCCCACGTGAACTCAGATTTGATGGTTGGATTGAAGAAATTTAGCTTCACATTCATCGATTTAGCCCACGTGAACTCAGATTTGATGGTTAGATTGAAGAAATTTAGCTTCACATTCATCGATTTAGCCCACGTGAACTCAGATTTGATGGTTAGATTGAAGAAATTTAGCTTCACATTCATCGATTTAGCCCACGTGAACTCAGATTTGATGGTTAGATTGAAGAAATTTAGCTTCACATTCATCGATTTAGCCCACGTGAACTCAGATTTGATGGTTAGATTGAAGAAATTTAGCTTCACATTCATCGATTTAGCCCACGTGAACTCAGATTTGATGGTTAGATTGAAGAATTTAGCTTCACATTCATCGATTTAGCCCACGTGAACTCAGATTTGATGGTTAGATTGAAGAAATTTAGCTTCACATCGATTTAGCCCACGTGAACTCAGATTTGATGGTTAGATTGAAGAAATTTAGCTTCACATTCATCGATTTAGCCCACGTGAACTCAGATTTGATGGTTAGATTGAAGAATTTAGCTTCACATTCATCGATTTAGCCCACGTGAACTCAGATTTGATGGTTAGATTGAAGAAATTTAGCTTCACATTCATCGATTTAGCCCACGTGAACTCAGATTTGATGGTTAGATTGAAGAATTTAGCTTCACATTCATCGATTTAGCCCACGTGAACTCAGATTTGATGGTTAGATTGAAGAAATTTAGCTTCACATTCATCGATTTAGCCCACGTGAACTCAGATTTGATGGTTAGATTGAAGAAATTTAGCTTACATTCATCGATTTAGCCCACGTGAACTCAGATTTGATGGTTAGATTGAAGAATTTAGCTTCACATTCATCGATTTAGCCCACGTGAACTCAGATTTGATGGTTAGATTGAAGAAATTTAGCTTCACATTCATCGATTTAGCCCACGTGAACTCAGATTTGATGGTTAGATTGAAGAAATTTAGCTTCACATTCATCGATTTAGCCCACGTGAACTCAGATTTGATGGTTAGATTGAAGAAATTTAGCTTCACATTCATCGATTTAGCCCACGTGAACTCAGATTTGATGGTTAGATTGAAGAAATTTAGCTTCACATTCATCGATTTAGCCCACGTGAACTCAGATTTGATGGTTAGATTGAAGAAATTTAGCTTCACATTCGTCGATTTAGCCCACGTGAACTCAGATTTGATGGTTAGATTGAAGAATTTAGCTTCACATTCATCGATTTAGCCCACGTGAACTCAGATTTGATGGTAGATTGAAGAAATTTAGCTTCACATTCATCGATTTAGCCCACGTGAACTCAGATTTGATGGTTAGATTGAAGAAATTTAGCTTCACATTCATCGATTTAGCCCACGTGAACTCAGATTTGATGGTTAGATTGAAGAATTTAGCTTCACATTCATCGATTTAGCCCACGTGAACTCAGATTTGATGGTTAGATTGAAGAAATTTAGCTTCACATTCATCGATTTAGCCCACGTGAACTCAGATTTGATGGTTAGATTGAAGAAATTTAGCTTCACATTCGTCGATTTAGCCCACGTGAACTCAGATTTGATGGTTAGATTGAAGAAATTTAGCTTCACATTCATCGATTTAGCCCACGTGAACTCAGATTTGATGGTTAGATTGAAGAAATTTAGCTTCACATTCATCGATTTAGCCCACGTGAACTCAGATTTGATGGTTAGATTGAAGAATTTAGCTTCACATTCATCGATTTAGCCCACGTGAACTCAGATTTGATGGTTAGATTGAAGAAATTTAGCTTCACATTCATCGATTTAGCCCACGTGAACTCAGATTTGATGGTTAGATTGAAGAAATTTAGCTTCACATTCATCGATTTAGCCCACGTGAACTCAGATTTGATGGTTAGATTGAAGAAATTTAGCTTCACATTCATCGATTTAGCCCACGTGAACTCAGATTTGATGGTTAGATTGAAGAAATTTAGCTTCACATTCGTCGATTTAGCCCACGTGAACTCAGATTTGATGGTTAGATTGAAAATTTAGCTTCACATTCATCGATTTAGCCCACGTGAACTCAGATTTGATGGTTAGATTGAAGAAATTTAGCTTCACATTCATCGATTTAGCCCACGTGAACTCAGATTTGATGGTTAGATTGAAGAATTTAGCTTCACATTCATCGATTTAGCCCACGTGAACTCAGATTTGATGGTTAGATTGAAGAATTTAGCTTCACATTCATCGATTTAGCCCACGTGAACTCAGATTTGATGGTTAGATTGAAGAATTTAGCTTCACATTCATCGATTTAGCCCACGTGAACTCAGATTTGATGGTTAGATTGAAGAAATTTAGCTTCACATTCATCGATTTAGCCCACGTGAACTCAGATTTGATGGTTAGATTGAAGAATTTAGCTTCACATTCGCGATTTAGCCCACGTGAACTCAGATTTGATGGTTAGATTGAAGAAATTTAGCTTCACATTCATCGATTTAGCCCACGTGAACTCAGATTTGATGGTTAGATTGAAGAAATTTAGCTTCACATTCATCGATTTAGCCCACGTGAACTCAGATTTGATGGTTAGATTGAAGAAATTTAGCTTCACATTCATCGATTTAGCCCACGTGAACTCAGATTTGATGGTTAGATTGAAGAAATTTAGCTTCACATTCGTCGATTTAGCCCACGTGAACTCAGATTTGATGGTTAGATTGAAGAAATTTAGCTTCACATTCATCGATTTAGCCCACGTGAACTCAGATTTGATGGTTAGATTGAAGAATTTAGCTTCACATTCATCGATTTAGCCCACGTGAACTCAGATTTGATGGTTAGATTGAAGAAATTTAGCTTCACATTCATCGATTTAGCCCACGTGAACTCAGATTTGATGGTTAGATTGAAGAAATTTAGCTTCACATTCATCGATTTAGCCCACGTGAACTCAGATTTGATGGTTATTGAAGAAATTTAGCTTCACATTCATCGATTTAGCCCACGTGAACTCAGATTTGATGGTTAGATTGAAGAATTTAGCTTCACATTCATCGATTTAGCCCACGTGAACTCAGATTTGATGGTTAGATTGAAGAATTTAGCTTCACATTCATCGATTTAGCCCACGTGAACTCAGATTTGATGGTTAGATTGAAGAAATTTAGCTTCACATTCATCGATTTAGCCCACGTGAACTCAGATTTGATGGTTAGATTGAAGAAATTTAGCTTACATTCATCGATTTAGCCCACGTGAACTCAGATTTGATGGTTAGATTGAAGAAATTTAGCTTCACATTCATCGATTTAGCCCACGTGAACTCAGATTTGATGGTTAGATTGAAGAAATTTAGCTTCACATTCGTCGATTTAGCCCACGTGAACTCAGATTTGATGGTTAGATTGAAGAAATTTAGCTTCACATTCGTCATCGATTTAGCCCACGTGAACTCAGATTTGATGGTTAGATTGAAGAGATTTAGCTTCCATTCATCGATTTAGCCCACGTGAACTCAGATTTGATGGTTAGATTGAAGAAATTTAGCTTCACATTCATCTTTAGCCCACGTAACGATTTAGCCCACGTGAACTCAGATTTGATGGTTAGATTGAAGAAATTTAGCTTCACATTCATCGATTTAGCCCACGTGAACTCAGATTTGATGGTTAGATTGAAGAAATTTAGCTTCACATTCATCGATTTAGCCCACGTGAACTCAGATTTGATGGTTAGATTGAAGAAATTTAGCTTCACATTCGTCGATTTAGCCCACGTGAACTCAGATTTGATGGTTAGATTGAAGAAATTTAGCTTCACATTCATCGATTTAGCCCACGTGAACTCAGATTTGATGGTTAGATTGAAGAAATTTAGCTTCACATTCGTCGATTTAGCCCACGTGAACTCAGATTTGATGGTTAGATTGAAGAAATTTAGCTTCACATTCATCGATTTAGCCCACGTGAACTCAGATTTGATGGTTAGATTGAAGAAATTTAGCTTCGCATTCATCGATTTAGCCCACGTGAACTCAGATTTGATGGTTAGATTGAAGAAATTTAGCTTCACTTCATCGATTTAGCCCACGTGAACTCAGATTTGATGGTTAGATTGAAGAAATTTAGCTTCACATTCGTCGATTTAGCCCACGTGAACTCAGATTTGATGTTAGATTGAAGAATTTAGCTTCTTCATTCGATTTAGCCCACGTGAACTCAGATTTGATGGTTAGATTGAAGAAATTTAGCTTCACATTCATCGATTTAGCCCACGTGAACTCAGATTTGATGGTTAGATTGAAGAAATTTAGCTTCACATTCATCGATTTAGCCCACGTGAACTCAGATTTGATGGTTAGATTGAAGAAATTTAGCTTCACATTCATCGATTTAGCCCACGTGAACTCAGATTTGATGGTTAGATTGAAGAAATTTAGCTTCACATTCGTCGATTTAGCCCACGTGAACTCAGATTTGATGGTTAGATTGAAGAAATTTAGCTTCACATTCATCGATTTAGCCCACGTGAACTCAGATTTGATGGTTAGATTGAAGAAATTTAGCTTCACATTCATCGATTTAGCCCACGTGAACTCAGATTTGATGGTTAGATTGAAGAATTTAGCTTCACACATCGATTTAGCCCACGTGAACTCAGATTTGATGGTTAGATTGAAGAAATTTAGCTTCACATTCTCGATTTAGCCCACGTGAACTCAGATTTGATGGTTAGATTGAAGAAATTTAGCTTCACATTCCATCGATTTAGCCCACGTGAACTCAGATTTGATGGTTAGATTGAAGAATTTAGCTTCACATTCCGATTTAGCCCACGTGAACTCAGATTTGATGGTTAGATTGAAGATTTAGCTTCGCATTCGTCGATTTAGCCCACGTGAACTCAGATTTGATGGTTAGATTGAAGAAATTTAGCTTCACATTCATCGATTTAGCCCACGTGAACTCAGATTTGATGGTTAGATTGAAGAAATTTAGCTTCACATTCGATTTAGCCCACGTGAACTCAGATTTGATGGTTAGATTGAAGAAATTTAGCTTCATTCTCGATTTAGCCCACGTGAACTCAGATTTGATGGTTAGATTGAAGAATTTAGCTTCACATTCGTCGATTTAGCCCACGTGAACTCAGATTTGATGGTTAGATTGAAGAATTTAGCTTCACATTCGTCGATTTAGCCCACGTGAACTCAGATTTGATGGTTAGATTGAAGAAATTTAGCTTCACATTCATCGTTTTAGCCCACGTGAACTCAGATTTGATGGTTAGATTGAAGAAATTTAGCTTCACATTCATCGATTTAGCCCACGTGAACTCAGATTTGATGGTTAGATTGAAGAAATTTAGCTTCATTCATCGCGATTTAGCCCACGTGAACTCAGATTTGATGGTTAGATTGAAGAAATTTAGCTTCACATTCATCGATTTAGCCCACGTGAACTCAGATTTGATGGTTAGATTGAAGAAATTTAGCTTCACATTCATCGATTTAGCCCACGTGAACTCAGATTTGATGGTTATTGAAGAAATTTAGCTTCACATTCGTCGATTTAGCCCACGTGAACTCAGATTTGATGGTTAGATTGAAGAAATTTAGCTTCACATTCCGATTTAGCCCACGTGAACTCAGATTTGATGGTTAGATTGAAGAAATTTAGCTTCACATTCGTCGATTTAGCCCACGTGAACTCAGATTTGATGGTTAGATTGAAGAAATTTAGCTTCACATTCGTCGATTTAGCCCACGTGAACTCAGATTTGATGGTTAGATTGAAGAAATTTAGCTTCACATTCGATTTAGCCCACGTGAACTCAGATTTGATGGTTAGATTGAAGAAATTTAGCTTCACATTCGTCGATTTAGCCCACGTGAACTCAGATTTGATGGTTAGATTGAAGATTTAGCTTCATTATCGATTTAGCCCACGTGAACTCAGATTTGATGGTTAGATTGAAGAATTTAGCTTCACATTCATCGATTTAGCCCACGTGAACTCAGATTTGATGGTTAGATTGAAGAATTTAGCTTCACATTCGTCGATTTAGCCCACGTGAACTCAGATTTGATGGTTAGATTGAAGAAATTTAGCTTCACATTCGTCGATTTAGCCCACGTGAACTCAGATTTGATGGTTAGATTGAAGAAATTTAGCTTCACATTCGTCGATTTAGCCCACGTGAACTCAGATTTGATGGTTAGATTGATTTAGCTTCACATTCATCGATTTAGCCCACGTGAACTCAGATTTGATGGTTAGATTGAAGAAATTTAGCTTCACATTCATCGATTTAGCCCACGTGAACTCAGATTTGATGGTTAGATTGAAGAAATTTAGCTTCACATTCATCGATTTAGCCCACGTGAACTCAGATTTGATGGTTGATTGAAGAATTTAGCTTCGCATTCATCGATTTAGCCCACGTGAACTCAGATTTGATGGTTAGATTGAAGAAATTTAGCTTCACATTCGTCGATTTAGCCCACGTGAACTCAGATTTGATGGTTAGATTGAAGAATTTAGCTTCACATTCGTCGATTTAGCCCACGTGAACTCAGATTTGATGGTTAGATTGAGAAATTTAGCTTCACATTCGTCGATTTAGCCCACGTGAACTCAGATTTGATGGTTAGATTGAAGAATTTAGCTTCACATTCGTCGATTTAGCCCACGTGAACTCAGATTTGATGGTTATTGAAGAAATTTAGCTTCATTCATCGATTTAGCCCACGTGAACTCAGATTTGATGGTTAGATTGAAGAAATTTAGCTTCACATTCGTCGATTTAGCCCACGTGAACTCAGATTTGATGGTTAGATTGAAGAAATTTAGCTTCACATTCATCTCGATTTAGCCCACGTGAACTCAGATTTGATGGTTAGATTGAAGAAATTTAGCTTCACATTCATCGATTTAGCCCAACTCAGATTTGATGGTTAGATTGAAGAATTTAGCTTCACATTCATCGATTTAGCCCACGTGAACTCAGATTTGATGGTTAGATTGAAGAAATTTAGCTTCACATTCGTCGATTTAGCCCACGTGAACTCAGATTTGATGGTTAGATTGAAGAAATTTAGCTTCACATTCATCGATTTAGCCCACGTGAACTCAGATTTGATGGTTAGATTGAAGAAATTTAGCTTCACATTCATCGATTTAGCCCACGTGAACTCAGATTTGATGGTTAGATTGAAGAGATTTAGCTTCACATTCATCGATTTAGCCCACGTGAACTCAGATTTGATGGTTAGATTGAAGAAATTTAGCTTCACATTCGTCGATTTAGCCCACGTGAACTCAGATTTGATGGTTAGATTGAAGAAATTTAGCTTCACATTCATCGATTTAGCCCACGTGAACTCAGATTTGATGGTTAGATTGAAGAAATTTAGCTTCACTTCGTCGATTTAGCCCACGTGAACTCAGATTTGATGGTTAGATTGAAGAAATTTAGCTTCACATTCGTCGATTTAGCCCACGTGAACTCAGATTTGATGGTTAGATTGAAGAAATTTAGCTTCGCATTCGTCGATTTAGCCCACGTGAACTCAGATTTGATGGTTAGATTGAAGAAATTTAGCTTCACATTCGTCGATTTAGCCCACGTGAACTCAGATTTGATGGTTAGATTGAAGAGATTTAGCTTCACATTCGTCGATTTAGCCCACGTGAACTCAGATTTGATGGTTAGATTGAAGAAATTTAGCTTCATTCGTCGATTTAGCCCACGTGAACTCAATTTGATGGTTAGATTGAAGAGATTTAGCTTCACATTCATCGATTTAGCCCACGTGAACTCAGATTTGATGGTTAGATTGAAGAAATTTAGCTTCACATTCATCGATTTAGCCCACGTGAACTCAGATTTGATGGTTAGATTGAAGAAATTTAGCTTCACATTCATCGATTTAGCCCACGTGAACTCAGATTTGATGGTTAGATTGAAGAAATTTAGCTTCACATTCGTCGATTTAGCCCACGTGAACTCAGATTTGATGGTTAGATTGAAGAGATTTAGCTTCACATTCGTCGATTTAGCCCACGTGAACTCAGATTTGATGGTTAGATTGAAGAAATTTAGCTTCACATTCATCGATTTAGCCCACGTGAACTCAGATTTGATGGTTAGATTGAAGAAATTTAGCTTCACATTCGTCGATTTAGCCCACGTGAACTCAGATTTGATGGTTAGATTGAAGAATTTAGCTTCCATCGTCGATTTAGCCCACGTGAACTCAGATTTGATGGTTAGATTGAAGAATTTAGCTTCACATTCGTCGATTTAGCCCACGTGAACTCAGATTTGATGGTTAGATTGAAGAGATTTAGCTTCCATTCGTCGATTTAGCCCACGTGAACTCAGATTTGATGGTTAGATTGAAGAATTTAGCTTCATTCGTCGATTTAGCCCACGTGAACTCAGATTTGATGGTTAGATTGAAGAATTTAGCTTCGCATCGATTTAGCCCACGTGAACTCAGATTTGATGGTTAGATTGAAGAAATTTAGCTTCTCACATTCATCGATTTAGCCCACGTGAACTCAGATTTGATGGTTAGATTGAAGAAATTTTAGCTTCACATTCGTCGATTTAGCCCACGTGAACTCAGATTTGATGGTTAGATTGAAGAAATTTAGCTTCATTCGATTTAGCCCACGTGAACTCAGATTTGATGGTTAGATTGAAGAAATTTAGCTTCATTCGTCGATTTAGCCCACGTGAACTCAGATTTGATGGTTAGATTGAAGAGATTTAGCTTCACATTCATCGATTTAGCCCACGTGAACTCAGATTTGATGGTTAGATTGAAGAAATTTAGCTTCATTCGTCGATTTAGCCCACGTGAACTCAGATTTGATGGTTAGATTGAAGAAATTTAGCTTCACATTCCGATTTAGCCCACGTGAACTCAGATTTGATGGTTAGATTGAAGAATTTAGCTTTGCATTCGTCGATTTAGCCCACGTGAACTCAGATTTGATGGTTAGATTGAAGAATTTAGCTTCATTCGTCGATTTAGCCCACGTGAACTCAGATTTGATGGTTAGATTGAAGAAATTTAGCTTCACATTCATCGATTTAGCCCACGTGAACTCAGATTTGATGGTTAGATTGAAGAAATTTAGCTTCACATTCGTCGATTTAGCCCACGTGAACTCAGATTTGATGGTTAGATTGAAGAAATTTAGCTTCGCACATTCATCGATTTAGCCCACGTGAACTCAGATTTGATGGTTAGATTGAAGAAATTTAGCTTCACATTCGTCGATTTAGCCACGTGAACTCAGATTTGATGGTTAGATTGAAGATTTAGCTTCACATTCATCGATTTAGCCCACGTGAACTCAGATTTGATGGTTAGATTGAAGAAATTTAGCTTCACATTCATCGATTTAGCCCACGTGAACTCAGATTTGATGGTTAGATTGAAGAATTTAGCTTCACATTCATCGATTTAGCCCACGTGAACTCAGATTTGATGGTTAGATTGAAGAATTTAGCTTCACATTCGTCGATTTAGCCCACGTGAACTCAGATTTGATGGTTAGATTGAAGAAATTTAGCTTCACATTCATCGATTTAGCCCCGTGAACTCAGATTTGATGGTTAGATTGAAGAAATTTAGCTTCACATTCATCGATTTAGCCCACGTGAACTCAGATTTGATGGTTAGATTGAAGAAATTTAGCTTCACATTCGTCGATTTAGCCCACGTGAACTCAGATTTGATGGTTAGATTGAAGAAATTTAGCTTCACATTCGTCGATTTAGCCCACGTGAACTCAGATTTGATGGTTAGATTGAAGAAATTTAGCTTCACATTCTCGATTTAGCCCACGTGAACTCAGATTTGATGGTTAGATTGAAGAAATTTAGCTTCACATTCATCGATTTAGCCCACGTGAACTCAGATTTGATGTTAGATTGAAGAAATTTAGCTTCACATTCATCGATTTAGCCCACGTGAACTCAGATTTGATGGTTAGATTGAAGAATTTAGCTTCACAGCTTCATTCGTCGATTTAGCCCACGTGAACTCAGATTTGATGGTTAGATTGAAGAAATTTAGCTTCACATTCGTCGATTTAGCCCACGTGAACTCAGATTTGATGGTTAGATTGAAGAAATTTAGCTTCACATTCATCGATTTAGCCCACGTGAACTCAGATTTGATGGTTAGATTGAAGAAATTTAGCTTCACATTCATCGATTTAGCCCACGTGAACTCAGATTTGATGGTTAGATGAAGAATTTAGCTTCATTCGTCGATTTAGCCCACGTGAACTCAGATTTGATGGTTAGATTGAAGAAATTTAGCTTCACATTCGTCGATTTAGCCCACGTGAACTCAGATTTGATGGTTAGATTGAAGAAATTTAGCTTCACATTCATCGATTTAGCCCACGTGAACTCAGATTTGATGGTTAGATTGAAGAATTTAGCTTCACATTCATCGATTTAGCCCACGTGAACTCAGATTTGATGGTTAGATTGAAAAATTTAGCTTCACATTCATCGATTTAGCCCACGTGAACTCAGATTTGATGGTTAGATTGAAGAAATTTAGCTTCACATTCATCGATTTAGCCCACGTGAACTCAGATTTGATGGTTAGATTGAAGAAATTTAGCTTCATTCATCGATTTAGCCCACGTGAACTCAGATTTGATGGTTAGATTGAAGAAATTTAGCTTCACATTCATCGATTTAGCCCGTGAACTCAGATTTGATGGTTAGATTGAAGAAATTTAGCTTCACATTCATCGATTTAGCCCACGTGAACTCAGATTTGTGGTTAGATTGAAGAAATTTAGCTTCACATTCATCGATTTAGCCCACGTGAACTCAGATTTGATGGTTAGATTGAAGAAATTTAGCTTCCATTCATCGATTAGCCCACGTGAACTCAGATTTGATGGTTAGATTGAAGAATTTAGCTTCGCATTCGTCGATTTAGCCCACGTGAACTCAGATTTGATGGTTAGATTGAAGAAATTTAGCTTCACATTCATCGATTTAGCCCACGTGAACTCAGATTTGATGGTTAGATTGAAGAAATTTAGCTTCACATTCATCGATTTAGCCACCGTGAACTCAGATTTGGTTAGATTGAAGAAATTTAGCTTCACATTCATCGATTTAGCCCACGTGAACTCAGATTTGATGGTTAGATTGAAGAAATTTAGCTTCACATTCATCGATTTAGCCCACGTGAACTCAGATTTGATGGTTGAAGAAATTTAGCTTCGCATTCGTCGATTTAGCCCACGTGAACTCAGATTTGATGGTTAGATTGAAGAAATTTAGCTTCACATTCATCGATTTAGCCCACGTGAACTCAGATTTGATGGTTAGATTGAAGAAATTTAGCTTCACATTCATCGATTTAGCCCCACGTGAACTCAGATTTGATGGTTAGATTGAAGAAATTTAGCTTCACATTCATCGATTTAGCCCACGTGAACTCAGATTTGATGGTTAGATTGAAAGAATTTAGCTTCACATTCGTCGATTTAGCCCACGTGAACTCAGATTTGATGGTTAGATTGAAGAAATTTAGCTTCGCATTCGTCGATTTAGCCCACGTGACTCAGATTTGATGGTTAGATTGAAGAAATTTAGCTTCACATTCATCGATTTAGCCCGTGAACTCAGATTTGATGGTTAGATTGAAGAAATTTAGCTTCATTCATCGATTTAGCCCACGTGAACTCAGATTTGATGGTTAGATTGAAGAAATTTAGCTTCACATTCATCGATTTAGCCCACGTGAACTCAGATTTGATGGTTAGATTGAAGAATTTAGCTTCACATTCATCGATTTAGCCCACTGAACTCAGATTTGATGGTTAGATTGAAGAAATTTAGCTTCACATTCATCGATTTAGCCCACGTGAACTCAGATTTGATGGTTAGATTGAAGAAATTTAGCTTCACATTCATCGATTTAGCCCACGTGAACTCAGATTTGATGGTTATTGAAGAATTTAGCTTCACATTCATCGATTTTAGCCCACGTGAACTCAGATTTGATGGTTAGATTGAAGAAATTTAGCTTCACATTCATCGATTTAGCCCACGTGAACTCAGATTTGATGGTTAGATTGAAGAAATTTAGCTTCGCATTCATCGATTTAGCCCACGTGACTCAGATTTGATGGTTAGATTGAAGAAATTTAGCTTCACATTCGTCGATTTAGCCCACGTGAACTCAGATTTGATGGTTAGATTGAAGAAATTTAGCTTCGCATTCGTCGATTTAGCCCACGTGAACTCAGATTTGATGGTTAGATTGAAGAAATTTAGCTTCACATTCGTCGATTTAGCCCACGTGAACTCAGATTTGATGGTTAGAATTGAAGAAATTTAGCTTCACATTCGTCGATTTAGCCCACTGAACTCAGATTTGATGGTTAGATTGAAGAAATTTAGCTTCATTCGCGATTTAGCCCACGTGAACTCAGATTTGATGGTTAGATTGAAGAATTTAGCTTCACATTCATCGATTTAGCCCACGTGAACTCAGATTTGATGGTTAGATTGAAGAAATTTAGCTTCACATTCATCGATTTAGCCCACGTGAACTCAGATTTGATGGTTAGATTGAAGAAATTTAGCTTCACATTCATCGATTTAAGCCCACGTGAACTCAGATTTGATGGTTAGATTGAAGAAATTTAGCTTCACATTCATCGATTTAGCCCACGTTAACTCAGATTTGATGGTTAGATTGAAGAAATTTAGCTTCACATTCATCGATTTAGCCCACGTGAACTCAGATTTGATGGTTAGATTGAATTTAGCTTCACATTCATCGATTTAGCCCACGTGAACTCAGATTTGATGGTTAGATTGAAGAAATTTAGCTTCATTCATCGATTTAGCCCACGTGAACTCAGATTTGATGGTTAGATTGAAGAAATTTAGCTTCTTCATCGATTTAGCCCACGTGAACTCAGATTTGATGGTTAGATTGAAGAAATTTAGCTTCACATTCATCGATTTAGCCCACGTGAACTCAGATTTGATGGTTAGATTGAAGAAATTTAGCTTCGCATTCGTCGTTTTAGCCCACGTGAACTCAGATTTGATGGTTAGATTGAAGAAATTTAGCTTCACATTCATCGATTTAGCCCACGTGAACTCAGATTTGATGGTTAGATTGAAGAAATTTAGCTTCACATTCTCGTTTAGCCCCGTGAACTCAGATTTGATGGTTAGATGAAGAAATTTAGCTTCACATTCATCGAATTTAGACGAACTCTTTGATGATAGATTGAAGAAATTTAGCTTCGCATTCATCGATTTAGCCCACGTGAACTCAGATTTGATGGTTAGATTGAAGAAATTTAGCTTCACTTCATCGATTTAGCCCACGTGACTCAGATTTGATGGTTAGATTGAAGAAATTTAGCTTCGCATTCATCGATTTAGCCCACATGAACTCAGTATTTGGTTTATTGAAATTTAGCTTCACATTCATCGATTTAGCCCACGTGAACTCAGATTTGATGGTTAGATTGAAGAAATTTAGCTTCGCATTCATCGTCGATTAGCCCACCTCAGATTTGATGGTTAGATTGAAGAGATTTAGCTTCACATTCATCGATTTAGCCCACGTGAACTCAGATTTGATGGTTAGATTGAAGAAATTTAGCTTCGCATTCGTCGATTTAGCCCACGTTTACCCAGATTTGATGGTTAGATTGAAGAAATTTAGCTTCACATTCATCGATTTAGCCCACGTGAACTCAGATTTGATGGTTAGATTGAAGAAATTTAGCTTCGCATTCGTCGATTTAGCCCACGTGAACTCAGATTTGATGGTTAGATTGAAGAGATTTAGCTTCGCATTCGTCGATTTAGCCCACGTGAACTCAGTTTTGATGGTTAGATTGAAGAAATTTAGCTTCACATTCTCGATTTAGCCCACGTGAACTCAGATTTGATGGTTGAATTGAAATTTA
>MRSW03000595.1:0-39264 GCA_001923025.3 Taenia multiceps
TAGCCCACGTGAACTCAATTTTGGTAGATTGAAGAAATTTACTTCACATTCGTCGATTTAGCCCACGTGAACTCAGTTATTGATGGTAGATTGAAGAAATTTAGCTTCACATTCATCGATTTAGCCCACGTGAACTCAGATTGATGGTTAGATTGAAGAAATTTAGCTTCACATTCATCGATTTAGCCCACGTGAACTCAGATTTGATGGTTAGATTGAAGAAATTTAGCTTCACATTCATCGATTTAGCCCACGTGAACTCAGATTTGATGGTTAGATTGAAGAAATTTAGCTTCACATTCATCGATTTAGCCCACGTGAACTCAGATTTGATGGTTAGATTGAAGAAATTTAGCTTCACATTCGTCGATTTAGCCCACGTGAACTCAGATTTGATGGTTAGATTGAAGAAATTTAGCTTCACATTCATCGATTTAGCCCACGTGAACTCAGATTTGATGGTTAGATTGAAGAAATTTAGCTTCACATTCGTCGATTTAGCCCACGTGAACTCAGATTTGATGGTTAGATTGAAGAAATTTAGCTTCACATTCATCGATTTAGCCCACGTGAACTCAGATTTGATGGTTAGATTGAAGAAATTTAGCTTCACATTCATCGATTTAGCCCACGTGAACTCAGATTTGATGGTTAGATTGAAGAAATTTAGCTTCACATTCATCGATTTAGCCCACGTGAACTCAGATTTGATGGTTAGATTGAAGAAATTTAGCTTCACATTCATCGATTTAGCCCACGTGAACTCAGATTTGATGGTTAGATTGAAGAAATTTAGCTTCACATTCGTCGATTTAGCCCACGTGAACTCAGATTTGATGGTTAGATTGAAGAAATTTAGCTTCACATTCATCGATTTAGCCCACGTGAACTCAGATTTGATGGTTAGATTGAAGAAATTTAGCTTCACATTCATCGATTTAGCCCACGTGAACTCAGATTTGATGGTTAGATTGAAGAAATTTAGCTTCACATTCATCGATTTAGCCCACGTGAACTCAGATTTGATGGTTAGATTGAAGAAATTTAGCTTCACATTCATCGATTTAGCCCACGTGAACTCAGATTTGATGGTTAGATTGAAGAAATTTAGCTTCACATTCATCGATTTAGCCCACGTGAACTCAGATTTGATGGTTAGATTGAAGAAATTTAGCTTCACATTCATCGATTTAGCCCACGTGAACTCAGATTTGATGGTTAGATTGAAGAAATTTAGCTTCACATTCATCGATTTAGCCCACGTGAACTCAGATTTGATGGTTAGATTGAAGAAATTTAGCTTCACATTCATCGATTTAGCCCACGTGAACTCAGATTTGATGGTTAGATTGAAGAAATTTAGCTTCACATTCATCGATTTAGCCCACGTGAACTCAGATTTGATGGTTAGATTGAAGAAATTTAGCTTCACATTCATCGATTTAGCCCACGTGAACTCAGATTTGATGGTTAGATTGAAGAAATTTAGCTTCACATTCATCGATTTAGCCCACGTGAACTCAGATTTGATGGTTAGATTGAAGAAATTTAGCTTCACATTCATCGATTTAGCCCACGTGAACTCAGATTTGATGGTTAGATTGAAGAAATTTAGCTTCACATTCATCGATTTAGCCCACGTGAACTCAGATTTGATGGTTAGATTGAAGAAATTTAGCTTCACATTCATCGATTTAGCCCACGTGAACTCAGATTTGATGGTTAGATTGAAGAAATTTAGCTTCACATTCATCGATTTAGCCCACGTGAACTCAGATTTGATGGTTAGATTGAAGAAATTTAGCTTCACATTCATCGATTTAGCCCACGTGAACTCAGATTTGATGGTTAGATTGAAGAAATTTAGCTTCACATTCATCGATTTAGCCCACGTGAACTCAGATTTGATGGTTAGATTGAAGAAATTTAGCTTCACATTCATCGATTTAGCCCACGTGAACTCAGATTTGATGGTTAGATTGAAGAAATTTAGCTTCACATTCATCGATTTAGCCCACGTGAACTCAGATTTGATGGTTAGATTGAAGAAATTTAGCTTCACATTCATCGATTTAGCCCACGTGAACTCAGATTTGATGGTTAGATTGAAGAAATTTAGCTTCACATTCATCGATTTAGCCCACGTGAACTCAGATTTGATGGTTAGATTGAAGAAATTTAGCTTCACATTCATCGATTTAGCCCACGTGAACTCAGATTTGATGGTTAGATTGAAGAAATTTAGCTTCACATTCATCGATTTAGCCCACGTGAACTCAGATTTGATGGTTAGATTGAAGAAATTTAGCTTCACATTCATCGATTTAGCCCACGTGAACTCAGATTTGATGGTTAGATTGAAGAAATTTAGCTTCACATTCATCGATTTAGCCCACGTGAACTCAGATTTGATGGTTAGATTGAAGAAATTTAGCTTCACATTCATCGATTTAGCCCACGTGAACTCAGATTTGATGGTTAGATTGAAGAAATTTAGCTTCACATTCATCGATTTAGCCCACGTGAACTCAGATTTGATGGTTAGATTGAAGAAATTTAGCTTCACATTCATCGATTTAGCCCACGTGAACTCAGATTTGATGGTTAGATTGAAGAAATTTAGCTTCACATTCATCGATTTAGCCCACGTGAACTCAGATTTGATGGTTAGATTGAAGAAATTTAGCTTCACATTCATCGATTTAGCCCACGTGAACTCAGATTTGATGGTTAGATTGAAGAAATTTAGCTTCACATTCATCGATTTAGCCCACGTGAACTCAGATTTGATGGTTAGATTGAAGAAATTTAGCTTCACATTCATCGATTTAGCCCACGTGAACTCAGATTTGATGGTTAGATTGAAGAAATTTAGCTTCACATTCATCGATTTAGCCCACGTGAACTCAGATTTGATGGTTAGATTGAAGAAATTTAGCTTCACATTCATCGATTTAGCCCACGTGAACTCAGATTTGATGGTTAGATTGAAGAAATTTAGCTTCACATTCATCGATTTAGCCCACGTGAACTCAGATTTGATGGTTAGATTGAAGAAATTTAGCTTCACATTCATCGATTTAGCCCACGTGAACTCAGATTTGATGGTTAGATTGAAGAAATTTAGCTTCACATTCATCGATTTAGCCCACGTGAACTCAGATTTGATGGTTAGATTGAAGAAATTTAGCTTCACATTCATCGATTTAGCCCACGTGAACTCAGATTTGATGGTTAGATTGAAGAAATTTAGCTTCACATTCATCGATTTAGCCCACGTGAACTCAGATTTGATGGTTAGATTGAAGAAATTTAGCTTCACATTCATCGATTTAGCCCACGTGAACTCAGATTTGATGGTTAGATTGAAGAAATTTAGCTTCACATTCATCGATTTAGCCCACGTGAACTCAGATTTGATGGTTAGATTGAAGAAATTTAGCTTCACATTCATCGATTTAGCCCACGTGAACTCAGATTTGATGGTTAGATTGAAGAAATTTAGCTTCACATTCATCGATTTAGCCCACGTGAACTCAGATTTGATGGTTAGATTGAAGAAATTTAGCTTCACATTCATCGATTTAGCCCACGTGAACTCAGATTTGATGGTTAGATTGAAGAAATTTAGCTTCACATTCATCGATTTAGCCCACGTGAACTCAGATTTGATGGTTAGATTGAAGAAATTTAGCTTCACATTCATCGATTTAGCCCACGTGAACTCAGATTTGATGGTTAGATTGAAGAAATTTAGCTTCACATTCATCGATTTAGCCCACGTGAACTCAGATTTGATGGTTAGATTGAAGAAATTTAGCTTCACATTCATCGATTTAGCCCACGTGAACTCAGATTTGATGGTTAGATTGAAGAAATTTAGCTTCACATTCATCGATTTAGCCCACGTGAACTCAGATTTGATGGTTAGATTGAAGAAATTTAGCTTCACATTCATCGATTTAGCCCACGTGAACTCAGATTTGATGGTTAGATTGAAGAAATTTAGCTTCACATTCATCGATTTAGCCCACGTGAACTCAGATTTGATGGTTAGATTGAAGAAATTTAGCTTCACATTCATCGATTTAGCCCACGTGAACTCAGATTTGATGGTTAGATTGAAGAAATTTAGCTTCACATTCATCGATTTAGCCCACGTGAACTCAGATTTGATGGTTAGATTGAAGAAATTTAGCTTCACATTCATCGATTTAGCCCACGTGAACTCAGATTTGATGGTTAGATTGAAGAAATTTAGCTTCACATTCATCGATTTAGCCCACGTGAACTCAGATTTGATGGTTAGATTGAAGAAATTTAGCTTCACATTCATCGATTTAGCCCACGTGAACTCAGATTTGATGGTTAGATTGAAGAAATTTAGCTTCACATTCATCGATTTAGCCCACGTGAACTCAGATTTGATGGTTAGATTGAAGAAATTTAGCTTCACATTCATCGATTTAGCCCACGTGAACTCAGATTTGATGGTTAGATTGAAGAAATTTAGCTTCACATTCATCGATTTAGCCCACGTGAACTCAGATTTGATGGTTAGATTGAAGAAATTTAGCTTCACATTCATCGATTTAGCCCACGTGAACTCAGATTTGATGGTTAGATTGAAGAAATTTAGCTTCACATTCATCGATTTAGCCCACGTGAACTCAGATTTGATGGTTAGATTGAAGAAATTTAGCTTCACATTCATCGATTTAGCCCACGTGAACTCAGATTTGATGGTTAGATTGAAGAAATTTAGCTTCACATTCATCGATTTAGCCCACGTGAACTCAGATTTGATGGTTAGATTGAAGAAATTTAGCTTCACATTCATCGATTTAGCCCACGTGAACTCAGATTTGATGGTTAGATTGAAGAAATTTAGCTTCACATTCATCGATTTAGCCCACGTGAACTCAGATTTGATGGTTAGATTGAAGAAATTTAGCTTCACATTCATCGATTTAGCCCACGTGAACTCAGATTTGATGGTTAGATTGAAGAAATTTAGCTTCACATTCATCGATTTAGCCCACGTGAACTCAGATTTGATGGTTAGATTGAAGAAATTTAGCTTCACATTCATCGATTTAGCCCACGTGAACTCAGATTTGATGGTTAGATTGAAGAAATTTAGCTTCACATTCATCGATTTAGCCCACGTGAACTCAGATTTGATGGTTAGATTGAAGAAATTTAGCTTCACATTCATCGATTTAGCCCACGTGAACTCAGATTTGATGGTTAGATTGAAGAAATTTAGCTTCACATTCATCGATTTAGCCCACGTGAACTCAGATTTGATGGTTAGATTGAAGAAATTTAGCTTCACATTCATCGATTTAGCCCACGTGAACTCAGATTTGATGGTTAGATTGAAGAAATTTAGCTTCACATTCATCGATTTAGCCCACGTGAACTCAGATTTGATGGTTAGATTGAAGAAATTTAGCTTCACATTCATCGATTTAGCCCACGTGAACTCAGATTTGATGGTTAGATTGAAGAAATTTAGCTTCACATTCATCGATTTAGCCCACGTGAACTCAGATTTGATGGTTAGATTGAAGAAATTTAGCTTCACATTCATCGATTTAGCCCACGTGAACTCAGATTTGATGGTTAGATTGAAGAAATTTAGCTTCACATTCATCGATTTAGCCCACGTGAACTCAGATTTGATGGTTAGATTGAAGAAATTTAGCTTCACATTCATCGATTTAGCCCACGTGAACTCAGATTTGATGGTTAGATTGAAGAAATTTAGCTTCACATTCATCGATTTAGCCCACGTGAACTCAGATTTGATGGTTAGATTGAAGAAATTTAGCTTCACATTCATCGATTTAGCCCACGTGAACTCAGATTTGATGGTTAGATTGAAGAAATTTAGCTTCACATTCGTCGATTTAGCCCACGTGAACTCAGATTTGATGGTTAGATTGAAGAAATTTAGCTTCACATTCATCGATTTAGCCCACGTGAACTCAGATTTGATGGTTAGATTGAAGAAATTTAGCTTCACATTCATCGATTTAGCCCACGTGAACTCAGATTTGATGGTTAGATTGAAGAAATTTAGCTTCACATTCATCGATTTAGCCCACGTGAACTCAGATTTGATGGTTAGATTGAAGAAATTTAGCTTCACATTCATCGATTTAGCCCACGTGAACTCAGATTTGATGGTTAGATTGAAGAAATTTAGCTTCACATTCATCGATTTAGCCCACGTGAACTCAGATTTGATGGTTAGATTGAAGAAATTTAGCTTCACATTCATCGATTTAGCCCACGTGAACTCAGATTTGATGGTTAGATTGAAGAAATTTAGCTTCACATTCATCGATTTAGCCCACGTGAACTCAGATTTGATGGTTAGATTGAAGAAATTTAGCTTCACATTCATCGATTTAGCCCACGTGAACTCAGATTTGATGGTTAGATTGAAGAAATTTAGCTTCACATTCATCGATTTAGCCCACGTGAACTCAGATTTGATGGTTAGATTGAAGAAATTTAGCTTCACATTCATCGATTTAGCCCACGTGAACTCAGATTTGATGGTTAGATTGAAGAAATTTAGCTTCACATTCATCGATTTAGCCCACGTGAACTCAGATTTGATGGTTAGATTGAAGAAATTTAGCTTCACATTCATCGATTTAGCCCACGTGAACTCAGATTTGATGGTTAGATTGAAGAAATTTAGCTTCACATTCGTCGATTTAGCCCACGTGAACTCAGATTTGATGGTTAGATTGAAGAAATTTAGCTTCACATTCATCGATTTAGCCCACGTGAACTCAGATTTGATGGTTAGATTGAAGAAATTTAGCTTCACATTCATCGATTTAGCCCACGTGAACTCAGATTTGATGGTTAGATTGAAGAAATTTAGCTTCACATTCATCGATTTAGCCCACGTGAACTCAGATTTGATGGTTAGATTGAAGAAATTTAGCTTCACATTCATCGATTTAGCCCACGTGAACTCAGATTTGATGGTTAGATTGAAGAAATTTAGCTTCACATTCATCGATTTAGCCCACGTGAACTCAGATTTGATGGTTAGATTGAAGAAATTTAGCTTCACATTCATCGATTTAGCCCACGTGAACTCAGATTTGATGGTTAGATTGAAGAAATTTAGCTTCACATTCATCGATTTAGCCCACGTGAACTCAGATTTGATGGTTAGATTGAAGAAATTTAGCTTCACATTCATCGATTTAGCCCACGTGAACTCAGATTTGATGGTTAGATTGAAGAAATTTAGCTTCACATTCATCGATTTAGCCCACGTGAACTCAGATTTGATGGTTAGATTGAAGAAATTTAGCTTCACATTCATCGATTTAGCCCACGTGAACTCAGATTTGATGGTTAGATTGAAGAAATTTAGCTTCACATTCATCGATTTAGCCCACGTGAACTCAGATTTGATGGTTAGATTGAAGAAATTTAGCTTCACATTCATCGATTTAGCCCACGTGAACTCAGATTTGATGGTTAGATTGAAGAAATTTAGCTTCACATTCATCGATTTAGCCCACGTGAACTCAGATTTGATGGTTAGATTGAAGAAATTTAGCTTCACATTCATCGATTTAGCCCACGTGAACTCAGATTTGATGGTTAGATTGAAGAAATTTAGCTTCACATTCATCGATTTAGCCCACGTGAACTCAGATTTGATGGTTAGATTGAAGAAATTTAGCTTCACATTCATCGATTTAGCCCACGTGAACTCAGATTTGATGGTTAGATTGAAGAAATTTAGCTTCACATTCATCGATTTAGCCCACGTGAACTCAGATTTGATGGTTAGATTGAAGAAATTTAGCTTCACATTCATCGATTTAGCCCACGTGAACTCAGATTTGATGGTTAGATTGAAGAAATTTAGCTTCACATTCGTCGATTTAGCCCACGTGAACTCAGATTTGATGGTTAGATTGAAGAAATTTAGCTTCACATTCATCGATTTAGCCCACGTGAACTCAGATTTGATGGTTAGATTGAAGAAATTTAGCTTCACATTCATCGATTTAGCCCACGTGAACTCAGATTTGATGGTTAGATTGAAGAAATTTAGCTTCACATTCATCGATTTAGCCCACGTGAACTCAGATTTGATGGTTAGATTGAAGAAATTTAGCTTCACATTCATCGATTTAGCCCACGTGAACTCAGATTTGATGGTTAGATTGAAGAAATTTAGCTTCACATTCATCGATTTAGCCCACGTGAACTCAGATTTGATGGTTAGATTGAAGAAATTTAGCTTCACATTCATCGATTTAGCCCACGTGAACTCAGATTTGATGGTTAGATTGAAGAAATTTAGCTTCACATTCATCGATTTAGCCCACGTGAACTCAGATTTGATGGTTAGATTGAAGAAATTTAGCTTCACATTCATCGATTTAGCCCACGTGAACTCAGATTTGATGGTTAGATTGAAGAAATTTAGCTTCACATTCGTCGATTTAGCCCACGTGAACTCAGATTTGATGGTTAGATTGAAGAAATTTAGCTTCACATTCATCGATTTAGCCCACGTGAACTCAGATTTGATGGTTAGATTGAAGAAATTTAGCTTCACATTCATCGATTTAGCCCACGTGAACTCAGATTTGATGGTTAGATTGAAGAAATTTAGCTTCACATTCATCGATTTAGCCCACGTGAACTCAGATTTGATGGTTAGATTGAAGAAATTTAGCTTCACATTCATCGATTTAGCCCACGTGAACTCAGATTTGATGGTTAGATTGAAGAAATTTAGCTTCACATTCATCGATTTAGCCCACGTGAACTCAGATTTGATGGTTAGATTGAAGAAATTTAGCTTCACATTCATCGATTTAGCCCACGTGAACTCAGATTTGATGGTTAGATTGAAGAAATTTAGCTTCACATTCATCGATTTAGCCCACGTGAACTCAGATTTGATGGTTAGATTGAAGAAATTTAGCTTCACATTCGTCGATTTAGCCCACGTGAACTCAGATTTGATGGTTAGATTGAAGAAATTTAGCTTCACATTCATCGATTTAGCCCACGTGAACTCAGATTTGATGGTTAGATTGAAGAAATTTAGCTTCACATTCGTCGATTTAGCCCACGTGAACTCAGATTTGATGGTTAGATTGAAGAAATTTAGCTTCACATTCATCGATTTAGCCCACGTGAACTCAGATTTGATGGTTAGATTGAAGAAATTTAGCTTCACATTCATCGATTTAGCCCACGTGAACTCAGATTTGATGGTTAGATTGAAGAAATTTAGCTTCACATTCGTCGATTTAGCCCACGTGAACTCAGATTTGATGGTTAGATTGAAGAAATTTAGCTTCACATTCATCGATTTAGCCCACGTGAACTCAGATTTGATGGTTAGATTGAAGAAATTTAGCTTCACATTCATCGATTTAGCCCACGTGAACTCAGATTTGATGGTTAGATTGAAGAAATTTAGCTTCACATTCATCGATTTAGCCCACGTGAACTCAGATTTGATGGTTAGATTGAAGAAATTTAGCTTCACATTCATCGATTTAGCCCACGTGAACTCAGATTTGATGGTTAGATTGAAGAAATTTAGCTTCACATTCATCGATTTAGCCCACGTGAACTCAGATTTGATGGTTAGATTGAAGAAATTTAGCTTCACATTCATCGATTTAGCCCACGTGAACTCAGATTTGATGGTTAGATTGAAGAAATTTAGCTTCACATTCATCGATTTAGCCCACGTGAACTCAGATTTGATGGTTAGATTGAAGAAATTTAGCTTCACATTCATCGATTTAGCCCACGTGAACTCAGATTTGATGGTTAGATTGAAGAAATTTAGCTTCACATTCATCGATTTAGCCCACGTGAACTCAGATTTGATGGTTAGATTGAAGAAATTTAGCTTCACATTCATCGATTTAGCCCACGTGAACTCAGATTTGATGGTTAGATTGAAGAAATTTAGCTTCACATTCATCGATTTAGCCCACGTGAACTCAGATTTGATGGTTAGATTGAAGAAATTTAGCTTCACATTCATCGATTTAGCCCACGTGAACTCAGATTTGATGGTTAGATTGAAGAAATTTAGCTTCACATTCATCGATTTAGCCCACGTGAACTCAGATTTGATGGTTAGATTGAAGAAATTTAGCTTCACATTCATCGATTTAGCCCACGTGAACTCAGATTTGATGGTTAGATTGAAGAAATTTAGCTTCACATTCATCGATTTAGCCCACGTGAACTCAGATTTGATGGTTAGATTGAAGAAATTTAGCTTCACATTCATCGATTTAGCCCACGTGAACTCAGATTTGATGGTTAGATTGAAGAAATTTAGCTTCACATTCATCGATTTAGCCCACGTGAACTCAGATTTGATGGTTAGATTGAAGAAATTTAGCTTCACATTCATCGATTTAGCCCACGTGAACTCAGATTTGATGGTTAGATTGAAGAAATTTAGCTTCACATTCATCGATTTAGCCCACGTGAACTCAGATTTGATGGTTAGATTGAAGAAATTTAGCTTCACATTCATCGATTTAGCCCACGTGAACTCAGATTTGATGGTTAGATTGAAGAAATTTAGCTTCACATTCATCGATTTAGCCCACGTGAACTCAGATTTGATGGTTAGATTGAAGAAATTTAGCTTCACATTCATCGATTTAGCCCACGTGAACTCAGATTTGATGGTTAGATTGAAGAAATTTAGCTTCACATTCATCGATTTAGCCCACGTGAACTCAGATTTGATGGTTAGATTGAAGAAATTTAGCTTCACATTCATCGATTTAGCCCACGTGAACTCAGATTTGATGGTTAGATTGAAGAAATTTAGCTTCACATTCATCGATTTAGCCCACGTGAACTCAGATTTGATGGTTAGATTGAAGAAATTTAGCTTCACATTCATCGATTTAGCCCACGTGAACTCAGATTTGATGGTTAGATTGAAGAAATTTAGCTTCACATTCGTCGATTTAGCCCACGTGAACTCAGATTTGATGGTTAGATTGAAGAAATTTAGCTTCACATTCATCGATTTAGCCCACGTGAACTCAGATTTGATGGTTAGATTGAAGAAATTTAGCTTCACATTCATCGATTTAGCCCACGTGAACTCAGATTTGATGGTTAGATTGAAGAAATTTAGCTTCACATTCATCGATTTAGCCCACGTGAACTCAGATTTGATGGTTAGATTGAAGAAATTTAGCTTCACATTCATCGATTTAGCCCACGTGAACTCAGATTTGATGGTTAGATTGAAGAAATTTAGCTTCACATTCATCGATTTAGCCCACGTGAACTCAGATTTGATGGTTAGATTGAAGAAATTTAGCTTCACATTCATCGATTTAGCCCACGTGAACTCAGATTTGATGGTTAGATTGAAGAAATTTAGCTTCACATTCATCGATTTAGCCCACGTGAACTCAGATTTGATGGTTAGATTGAAGAAATTTAGCTTCACATTCATCGATTTAGCCCACGTGAACTCAGATTTGATGGTTAGATTGAAGAAATTTAGCTTCACATTCATCGATTTAGCCCACGTGAACTCAGATTTGATGGTTAGATTGAAGAAATTTAGCTTCACATTCATCGATTTAGCCCACGTGAACTCAGATTTGATGGTTAGATTGAAGAAATTTAGCTTCACATTCATCGATTTAGCCCACGTGAACTCAGATTTGATGGTTAGATTGAAGAAATTTAGCTTCACATTCGTCGATTTAGCCCACGTGAACTCAGATTTGATGGTTAGATTGAAGAAATTTAGCTTCACATTCATCGATTTAGCCCACGTGAACTCAGATTTGATGGTTAGATTGAAGAAATTTAGCTTCACATTCATCGATTTAGCCCACGTGAACTCAGATTTGATGGTTAGATTGAAGAAATTTAGCTTCACATTCATCGATTTAGCCCACGTGAACTCAGATTTGATGGTTAGATTGAAGAAATTTAGCTTCACATTCATCGATTTAGCCCACGTGAACTCAGATTTGATGGTTAGATTGAAGAAATTTAGCTTCACATTCGTCGATTTAGCCCACGTGAACTCAGATTTGATGGTTAGATTGAAGAAATTTAGCTTCACATTCATCGATTTAGCCCACGTGAACTCAGATTTGATGGTTAGATTGAAGAAATTTAGCTTCACATTCATCGATTTAGCCCACGTGAACTCAGATTTGATGGTTAGATTGAAGAAATTTAGCTTCACATTCATCGATTTAGCCCACGTGAACTCAGATTTGATGGTTAGATTGAAGAAATTTAGCTTCACATTCATCGATTTAGCCCACGTGAACTCAGATTTGATGGTTAGATTGAAGAAATTTAGCTTCACATTCATCGATTTAGCCCACGTGAACTCAGATTTGATGGTTAGATTGAAGAAATTTAGCTTCACATTCGATTTAGCCCACGTGAACTCAGATTTGATGGTTAGATTGAAGAAATTTAGCTTCACATTCATCGATTTAGCCCACGTGAACTCAGATTTGATGGTTAGATTGAAGAAATTTAGCTTCACATTCATCGATTTAGCCCACGTGAACTCAGATTTGATGGTTAGATTGAAGAAATTTAGCTTCACATTCATCGATTTAGCCCACGTGAACTCAGATTTGATGGTTAGATTGAAGAAATTTAGCTTCACATTCATCGATTTAGCCCACGTGAACTCAGATTTGATGGTTAGATTGAAGAAATTTAGCTTCACATTCATCGATTTAGCCCACGTGAACTCAGATTTGATGGTTAGATTGAAGAAATTTAGCTTCACATTCGTCGATTTAGCCCACGTGAACTCAGATTTGATGGTTAGATTGAAGAAATTTAGCTTCACATTCGTCGATTTAGCCCACGTGAACTCAGATTTGATGGTTAGATTGAAGAAATTTAGCTTCACATTCGTCGATTTAGCCCACGTGAACTCAGATTTGATGGTTAGATTGAAGAAATTTAGCTTCACATTCGTCGATTTAGCCCACGTGAACTCAGATTTGATGGTTAGATTGAAGAAATTTAGCTTCACATTCATCGATTTAGCCCACGTGAACTCAGATTTGATGGTTAGATTGAAGAAATTTAGCTTCACATTCATCGATTTAGCCCACGTGAACTCAGATTTGATGGTTAGATTGAAGAAATTTAGCTTCACATTCATCGATTTAGCCCACGTGAACTCAGATTTGATGGTTAGATTGAAGAAATTTAGCTTCACATTCATCGATTTAGCCCACGTGAACTCAGATTTGATGGTTAGATTGAAGAAATTTAGCTTCACATTCATCGATTTAGCCCACGTGAACTCAGATTTGATGGTTAGATTGAAGAAATTTAGCTTCACATTCATCGATTTAGCCCACGTGAACTCAGATTTGATGGTTAGATTGAAGAAATTTAGCTTCACATTCATCGATTTAGCCCACGTGAACTCAGATTTGATGGTTAGATTGAAGAAATTTAGCTTCACATTCATCGATTTAGCCCACGTGAACTCAGATTTGATGGTTAGATTGAAGAAATTTAGCTTCACATTCATCGATTTAGCCCACGTGAACTCAGATTTGATGGTTAGATTGAAGAAATTTAGCTTCACATTCATCGATTTAGCCCACGTGAACTCAGATTTGATGGTTAGATTGAAGAAATTTAGCTTCACATTCATCGATTTAGCCCACGTGAACTCAGATTTGATGGTTAGATTGAAGAAATTTAGCTTCACATTCATCGATTTAGCCCACGTGAACTCAGATTTGATGGTTAGATTGAAGAAATTTAGCTTCACATTCGTCGATTTAGCCCACGTGAACTCAGATTTGATGGTTAGATTGAAGAAATTTAGCTTCACATTCATCGATTTAGCCCACGTGAACTCAGATTTGATGGTTAGATTGAAGAAATTTAGCTTCACATTCATCGATTTAGCCCACGTGAACTCAGATTTGATGGTTAGATTGAAGAAATTTAGCTTCACATTCATCGATTTAGCCCACGTGAACTCAGATTTGATGGTTAGATTGAAGAAATTTAGCTTCACATTCATCGATTTAGCCCACGTGAACTCAGATTTGATGGTTAGATTGAAGAAATTTAGCTTCACATTCATCGATTTAGCCCACGTGAACTCAGATTTGATGGTTAGATTGAAGAAATTTAGCTTCACATTCATCGATTTAGCCCACGTGAACTCAGATTTGATGGTTAGATTGAAGAAATTTAGCTTCACATTCATCGATTTAGCCCACGTGAACTCAGATTTGATGGTTAGATTGAAGAAATTTAGCTTCACATTCATCGATTTAGCCCACGTGAACTCAGATTTGATGGTTAGATTGAAGAAATTTAGCTTCACATTCATCGATTTAGCCCACGTGAACTCAGATTTGATGGTTAGATTGAAGAAATTTAGCTTCACATTCATCGATTTAGCCCACGTGAACTCAGATTTGATGGTTAGATTGAAGAAATTTAGCTTCACATTCATCGATTTAGCCCACGTGAACTCAGATTTGATGGTTAGATTGAAGAAATTTAGCTTCACATTCATCGATTTAGCCCACGTGAACTCAGATTTGATGGTTAGATTGAAGAAATTTAGCTTCACATTCATCGATTTAGCCCACGTGAACTCAGATTTGATGGTTAGATTGAAGAAATTTAGCTTCACATTCATCGATTTAGCCCACGTGAACTCAGATTTGATGGTTAGATTGAAGAAATTTAGCTTCACATTCATCGATTTAGCCCACGTGAACTCAGATTTGATGGTTAGATTGAAGAAATTTAGCTTCACATTCATCGATTTAGCCCACGTGAACTCAGATTTGATGGTTAGATTGAAGAAATTTAGCTTCACATTCATCGATTTAGCCCACGTGAACTCAGATTTGATGGTTAGATTGAAGAAATTTAGCTTCACATTCATCGATTTAGCCCACGTGAACTCAGATTTGATGGTTAGATTGAAGAAATTTAGCTTCACATTCATCGATTTAGCCCACGTGAACTCAGATTTGATGGTTAGATTGAAGAAATTTAGCTTCACATTCATCGATTTAGCCCACGTGAACTCAGATTTGATGGTTAGATTGAAGAAATTTAGCTTCACATTCATCGATTTAGCCCACGTGAACTCAGATTTGATGGTTAGATTGAAGAAATTTAGCTTCACATTCATCGATTTAGCCCACGTGAACTCAGATTTGATGGTTAGATTGAAGAAATTTAGCTTCACATTCATCGATTTAGCCCACGTGAACTCAGATTTGATGGTTAGATTGAAGAAATTTAGCTTCACATTCATCGATTTAGCCCACGTGAACTCAGATTTGATGGTTAGATTGAAGAAATTTAGCTTCACATTCATCGATTTAGCCCACGTGAACTCAGATTTGATGGTTAGATTGAAGAAATTTAGCTTCACATTCATCGATTTAGCCCACGTGAACTCAGATTTGATGGTTAGATTGAAGAAATTTAGCTTCACATTCATCGATTTAGCCCACGTGAACTCAGATTTGATGGTTAGATTGAAGAAATTTAGCTTCACATTCATCGATTTAGCCCACGTGAACTCAGATTTGATGGTTAGATTGAAGAAATTTAGCTTCACATTCATCGATTTAGCCCACGTGAACTCAGATTTGATGGTTAGATTGAAGAAATTTAGCTTCACATTCATCGATTTAGCCCACGTGAACTCAGATTTGATGGTTAGATTGAAGAAATTTAGCTTCACATTCATCGATTTAGCCCACGTGAACTCAGATTTGATGGTTAGATTGAAGAAATTTAGCTTCACATTCATCGATTTAGCCCACGTGAACTCAGATTTGATGGTTAGATTGAAGAAATTTAGCTTCACATTCATCGATTTAGCCCACGTGAACTCAGATTTGATGGTTAGATTGAAGAAATTTAGCTTCACATTCATCGATTTAGCCCACGTGAACTCAGATTTGATGGTTAGATTGAAGAAATTTAGCTTCACATTCATCGATTTAGCCCACGTGAACTCAGATTTGATGGTTAGATTGAAGAAATTTAGCTTCACATTCATCGATTTAGCCCACGTGAACTCAGATTTGATGGTTAGATTGAAGAAATTTAGCTTCACATTCATCGATTTAGCCCACGTGAACTCAGATTTGATGGTTAGATTGAAGAAATTTAGCTTCACATTCGTCGATTTAGCCCACGTGAACTCAGATTTGATGGTTAGATTGAAGAAATTTAGCTTCACATTCATCGATTTAGCCCACGTGAACTCAGATTTGATGGTTAGATTGAAGAAATTTAGCTTCACATTCATCGATTTAGCCCACGTGAACTCAGATTTGATGGTTAGATTGAAGAAATTTAGCTTCACATTCATCGATTTAGCCCACGTGAACTCAGATTTGATGGTTAGATTGAAGAAATTTAGCTTCACATTCATCGATTTAGCCCACGTGAACTCAGATTTGATGGTTAGATTGAAGAAATTTAGCTTCACATTCATCGATTTAGCCCACGTGAACTCAGATTTGATGGTTAGATTGAAGAAATTTAGCTTCACATTCATCGATTTAGCCCACGTGAACTCAGATTTGATGGTTAGATTGAAGAAATTTAGCTTCACATTCATCGATTTAGCCCACGTGAACTCAGATTTGATGGTTAGATTGAAGAAATTTAGCTTCACATTCATCGATTTAGCCCACGTGAACTCAGATTTGATGGTTAGATTGAAGAAATTTAGCTTCACATTCATCGATTTAGCCCACGTGAACTCAGATTTGATGGTTAGATTGAAGAAATTTAGCTTCACATTCATCGATTTAGCCCACGTGAACTCAGATTTGATGGTTAGATTGAAGAAATTTAGCTTCACATTCATCGATTTAGCCCACGTGAACTCAGATTTGATGGTTAGATTGAAGAAATTTAGCTTCACATTCATCGATTTAGCCCACGTGAACTCAGATTTGATGGTTAGATTGAAGAAATTTAGCTTCACATTCATCGATTTAGCCCACGTGAACTCAGATTTGATGGTTAGATTGAAGAAATTTAGCTTCACATTCATCGATTTAGCCCACGTGAACTCAGATTTGATGGTTAGATTGAAGAAATTTAGCTTCACATTCATCGATTTAGCCCACGTGAACTCAGATTTGATGGTTAGATTGAAGAAATTTAGCTTCACATTCATCGATTTAGCCCACGTGAACTCAGATTTGATGGTTAGATTGAAGAAATTTAGCTTCACATTCATCGATTTAGCCCACGTGAACTCAGATTTGATGGTTAGATTGAAGAAATTTAGCTTCACATTCATCGATTTAGCCCACGTGAACTCAGATTTGATGGTTAGATTGAAGAAATTTAGCTTCACATTCATCGATTTAGCCCACGTGAACTCAGATTTGATGGTTAGATTGAAGAAATTTAGCTTCACATTCATCGATTTAGCCCACGTGAACTCAGATTTGATGGTTAGATTGAAGAAATTTAGCTTCACATTCATCGATTTAGCCCACGTGAACTCAGATTTGATGGTTAGATTGAAGAAATTTAGCTTCACATTCATCGATTTAGCCCACGTGAACTCAGATTTGATGGTTAGATTGAAGAAATTTAGCTTCACATTCATCGATTTAGCCCACGTGAACTCAGATTTGATGGTTAGATTGAAGAAATTTAGCTTCACATTCATCGATTTAGCCCACGTGAACTCAGATTTGATGGTTAGATTGAAGAAATTTAGCTTCACATTCATCGATTTAGCCCACGTGAACTCAGATTTGATGGTTAGATTGAAGAAATTTAGCTTCACATTCATCGATTTAGCCCACGTGAACTCAGATTTGATGGTTAGATTGAAGAAATTTAGCTTCACATTCATCGATTTAGCCCACGTGAACTCAGATTTGATGGTTAGATTGAAGAAATTTAGCTTCACATTCATCGATTTAGCCCACGTGAACTCAGATTTGATGGTTAGATTGAAGAAATTTAGCTTCACATTCATCGATTTAGCCCACGTGAACTCAGATTTGATGGTTAGATTGAAGAAATTTAGCTTCACATTCATCGATTTAGCCCACGTGAACTCAGATTTGATGGTTAGATTGAAGAAATTTAGCTTCACATTCATCGATTTAGCCCACGTGAACTCAGATTTGATGGTTAGATTGAAGAAATTTAGCTTCACATTCATCGATTTAGCCCACGTGAACTCAGATTTGATGGTTAGATTGAAGAAATTTAGCTTCACATTCATCGATTTAGCCCACGTGAACTCAGATTTGATGGTTAGATTGAAGAAATTTAGCTTCACATTCATCGATTTAGCCCACGTGAACTCAGATTTGATGGTTAGATTGAAGAAATTTAGCTTCACATTCATCGATTTAGCCCACGTGAACTCAGATTTGATGGTTAGATTGAAGAAATTTAGCTTCACATTCATCGATTTAGCCCACGTGAACTCAGATTTGATGGTTAGATTGAAGAAATTTAGCTTCACATTCATCGATTTAGCCCACGTGAACTCAGATTTGATGGTTAGATTGAAGAAATTTAGCTTCACATTCATCGATTTAGCCCACGTGAACTCAGATTTGATGGTTAGATTGAAGAAATTTAGCTTCACATTCATCGATTTAGCCCACGTGAACTCAGATTTGATGGTTAGATTGAAGAAATTTAGCTTCACATTCATCGATTTAGCCCACGTGAACTCAGATTTGATGGTTAGATTGAAGAAATTTAGCTTCACATTCATCGATTTAGCCCACGTGAACTCAGATTTGATGGTTAGATTGAAGAAATTTAGCTTCACATTCATCGATTTAGCCCACGTGAACTCAGATTTGATGGTTAGATTGAAGAAATTTAGCTTCACATTCATCGATTTAGCCCACGTGAACTCAGATTTGATGGTTAGATTGAAGAAATTTAGCTTCACATTCATCGATTTAGCCCACGTGAACTCAGATTTGATGGTTAGATTGAAGAAATTTAGCTTCACATTCATCGATTTAGCCCACGTGAACTCAGATTTGATGGTTAGATTGAAGAAATTTAGCTTCACATTCATCGATTTAGCCCACGTGAACTCAGATTTGATGGTTAGATTGAAGAAATTTAGCTTCACATTCATCGATTTAGCCCACGTGAACTCAGATTTGATGGTTAGATTGAAGAAATTTAGCTTCACATTCATCGATTTAGCCCACGTGAACTCAGATTTGATGGTTAGATTGAAGAAATTTAGCTTCACATTCATCGATTTAGCCCACGTGAACTCAGATTTGATGGTTAGATTGAAGAAATTTAGCTTCACATTCATCGATTTAGCCCACGTGAACTCAGATTTGATGGTTAGATTGAAGAAATTTAGCTTCACATTCATCGATTTAGCCCACGTGAACTCAGATTTGATGGTTAGATTGAAGAAATTTAGCTTCACATTCATCGATTTAGCCCACGTGAACTCAGATTTGATGGTTAGATTGAAGAATTTAGCTTCACATTCATCGATTTAGCCCACGTGAACTCAGATTTGATGGTTAGATTGAAGAAATTTAGCTTCACATTCATCGATTTAGCCCACGTGAACTCAGATTTGATGGTTAGATTGAAGAAATTTAGCTTCACATTCATCGATTTAGCCCACGTGAACTCAGATTTGATGGTTAGATTGAAGAAATTTAGCTTCACATTCATCGATTTAGCCCACGTGAACTCAGATTTGATGGTTAGATTGAAGAAATTTAGCTTCACATTCATCGATTTAGCCCACGTGAACTCAGATTTGATGGTTAGATTGAAGAAATTTAGCTTCACATTCATCGATTTAGCCCACGTGAACTCAGATTTGATGGTTAGATTGAAGAAATTTAGCTTCACATTCATCGATTTAGCCCACGTGAACTCAGATTTGATGGTTAGATTGAAGAAATTTAGCTTCACATTCATCGATTTAGCCCACGTGAACTCAGATTTGATGGTTAGATTGAAGAAATTTAGCTTCACATTCATCGATTTAGCCCACGTGAACTCAGATTTGATGGTTAGATTGAAGAAATTTAGCTTCACATTCATCGATTTAGCCCACGTGAACTCAGATTTGATGGTTAGATTGAAGAAATTTAGCTTCACATTCATCGATTTAGCCCACGTGAACTCAGATTTGATGGTTAGATTGAAGAAATTTAGCTTCACATTCATCGATTTAGCCCACGTGAACTCAGATTTGATGGTTAGATTGAAGAAATTTAGCTTCACATTCATCGATTTAGCCCACGTGAACTCAGATTTGATGGTTAGATTGAAGAAATTTAGCTTCACATTCATCGATTTAGCCCACGTGAACTCAGATTTGATGGTTAGATTGAAGAAATTTAGCTTCACATTCATCGATTTAGCCCACGTGAACTCAGATTTGATGGTTAGATTGAAGAAATTTAGCTTCACATTCATCGATTTAGCCCACGTGAACTCAGATTTGATGGTTAGATTGAAGAAATTTAGCTTCACATTCATCGATTTAGCCCACGTGAACTCAGATTTGATGGTTAGATTGAAGAAATTTAGCTTCACATTCATCGATTTAGCCCACGTGAACTCAGATTTGATGGTTAGATTGAAGAAATTTAGCTTCACATTCATCGATTTAGCCCACGTGAACTCAGATTTGATGGTTAGATTGAAGAATTTAGCTTCACATTCATCGATTTAGCCCACGTGAACTCAGATTTGATGGTTAGATTGAAGAAATTTAGCTTCACATTCATCGATTTAGCCCACGTGAACTCAGATTTGATGGTTAGATTGAAGAAATTTAGCTTCACATTCATCGATTTAGCCCACGTGAACTCAGATTTGATGGTTAGATTGAAGAATTTAGCTTCACATTCATCGATTTAGCCCACGTGAACTCAGATTTGATGGTTAGATTGAAGAAATTTAGCTTCACATTCATCGATTTAGCCCACGTGAACTCAGATTTGATGGTTAGATTGAAGAAATTTAGCTTCACATTCATCGATTTAGCCCACGTGAACTCAGATTTGATGGTTAGATTGAAGAAATTTAGCTTCACATTCGTCGATTTAGCCCACGTGAACTCAGATTTGATGGTTAGATTGAAGAAATTTAGCTTCACATTCATCGATTTAGCCCACGTGAACTCAGATTTGATGGTTAGATTGAAGAAATTTAGCTTCACATTCATCGATTTAGCCCACGTGAACTCAGATTTGATGGTTAGATTGAAGAAATTTAGCTTCACATTCATCGATTTAGCCCACGTGAACTCAGATTTGATGGTTAGATTGAAGAATTTAGCTTCACATTCATCGATTTAGCCCACGTGAACTCAGATTTGATGGTTAGATTGAAGAAATTTAGCTTCACATTCATCGATTTAGCCCACGTGAACTCAGATTTGATGGTTAGATTGAAGAAATTTAGCTTCACATTCATCGATTTAGCCCACGTGAACTCAGATTTGATGGTTAGATTGAAGAATTTAGCTTCACATTCATCGATTTAGCCCACGTGAACTCAGATTTGATGGTTAGATTGAAGAAATTTAGCTTCACATTCATCGATTTAGCCCACGTGAACTCAGATTTGATGGTTAGATTGAAGAAATTTAGCTTCACATTCATCGATTTAGCCCACGTGAACTCAGATTTGATGGTTAGATTGAAGAAATTTAGCTTCACATTCATCGATTTAGCCCACGTGAACTCAGATTTGATGGTTAGATTGAAGAAATTTAGCTTCACATTCATCGATTTAGCCCACGTGAACTCAGATTTGATGGTTAGATTGAAGAAATTTAGCTTCACATTCATCGATTTAGCCCACGTGAACTCAGATTTGATGGTTAGATTGAAGAAATTTAGCTTCACATTCATCGATTTAGCCCACGTGAACTCAGATTTGATGGTTAGATTGAAGAAATTTAGCTTCACATTCATCGATTTAGCCCACGTGAACTCAGATTTGATGGTTAGATTGAAGAAATTTAGCTTCACATTCATCGATTTAGCCCACGTGAACTCAGATTTGATGGTTAGATTGAAGAATTTAGCTTCACATTCATCGATTTAGCCCACGTGAACTCAGATTTGATGGTTAGATTGAAGAAATTTAGCTTCACATTCTCGATTTAGCCCACGTGAACTCAGATTTGATGGTTAGATTGAAGAAATTTAGCTTCACATTCATCGATTTAGCCCACGTGAACTCAGATTTGATGGTTAGATTGAAGAAATTTAGCTTCACATTCATCGATTTAGCCCACGTGAACTCAGATTTGATGGTTAGATTGAAGAAATTTAGCTTCACATTCATCGATTTAGCCCACGTGAACTCAGATTTGATGGTTAGATTGAAGAAATTTAGCTTCACATTCATCGATTTAGCCCACGTGAACTCAGATTTGATGGTTAGATTGAAGAAATTTAGCTTCACATTCATCGATTTAGCCCACGTGAACTCAGATTTGATGGTTAGATTGAAGAAATTTAGCTTCACATTCATCGATTTAGCCCACGTGAACTCAGATTTGATGGTTAGATTGAAGAAATTTAGCTTCACATTCATCGATTTAGCCCACGTGAACTCAGATTTGATGGTTAGATTGAAGAAATTTAGCTTCACATTCATCGATTTAGCCCACGTGAACTCAGATTTGATGGTTAGATTGAAGAAATTTAGCTTCACATTCATCGATTTAGCCCACGTGAACTCAGATTTGATGGTTAGATTGAAGAAATTTAGCTTCACATTCATCGATTTAGCCCACGTGAACTCAGATTTGATGGTTAGATTGAAGAATTTAGCTTCACATTCATCGATTTAGCCCACGTGAACTCAGATTTGATGGTTAGATTGAAGAAATTTAGCTTCACATTCATCGATTTAGCCCACGTGAACTCAGATTTGATGGTTAGATTGAAGAAATTTAGCTTCACATTCATCGATTTAGCCCACGTGAACTCAGATTTGATGGTTAGATTGAAGAAATTTAGCTTCACATTCATCGATTTAGCCCACGTGAACTCAGATTTGATGGTTAGATTGAAGAAATTTAGCTTCACATTCATCGATTTAGCCCACGTGAACTCAGATTTGATGGTTAGATTGAAGAAATTTAGCTTCACATTCATCGATTTAGCCCACGTGAACTCAGATTTGATGGTTAGATTGAAGAAATTTAGCTTCACATTCATCGATTTAGCCCACGTGAACTCAGATTTGATGGTTAGATTGAAGAAATTTAGCTTCACATTCATCGATTTAGCCCACGTGAACTCAGATTTGATGGTTAGATTGAAGAAATTTAGCTTCACATTCATCGATTTAGCCCACGTGAACTCAGATTTGATGGTTAGATTGAAGAAATTTAGCTTCACATTCATCGATTTAGCCCACGTGAACTCAGATTTGATGGTTAGATTGAAGAAATTTAGCTTCACATTCATCGATTTAGCCCACGTGAACTCAGATTTGATGGTTAGATTGAAGAAATTTAGCTTCACATTCATCGATTTAGCCCACGTGAACTCAGATTTGATGGTTAGATTGAAGAAATTTAGCTTCACATTCATCGATTTAGCCCACGTGAACTCAGATTTGATGGTTAGATTGAAGAAATTTAGCTTCACATTCATCGATTTAGCCCACGTGAACTCAGATTTGATGGTTAGATTGAAGAAATTTAGCTTCACATTCGTCGATTTAGCCCACGTGAACTCAGATTTGATGGTTAGATTGAAGAAATTTAGCTTCACATTCATCGATTTAGCCCACGTGAACTCAGATTTGATGGTTAGATTGAAGAAATTTAGCTTCACATTCATCGATTTAGCCCACGTGAACTCAGATTTGATGGTTAGATTGAAGAAATTTAGCTTCACATTCATCGATTTAGCCCACGTGAACTCAGATTTGATGGTTAGATTGAAGAAATTTAGCTTCACATTCATCGATTTAGCCCACGTGAACTCAGATTTGATGGTTAGATTGAAGAATTTAGCTTCACATTCATCGATTTAGCCCACGTGAACTCAGATTTGATGGTTAGATTGAAGAAATTTAGCTTCATTCATCGATTTAGCCCACGTGAACTCAGATTTGATGGTTAGATTGAAGAAATTTAGCTTCACATTCATCGATTTAGCCCACGTGAACTCAGATTTGATGGTTAGATTGAAGAAATTTAGCTTCACATTCATCGATTTAGCCCACGTGAACTCAGATTTGATGGTTAGATTGAAGAATTTAGCTTCACATTCATCGATTTAGCCCACGTGAACTCAGATTTGATGGTTAGATTGAAGAAATTTAGCTTCACATTCGTCGATTTAGCCCACGTGAACTCAGATTTGATGGTTAGATTGAAGAATTTAGCTTCACATTCATCGATTTAGCCCACGTGAACTCAGATTTGATGGTTAGATTGAAGAAATTTAGCTTCACATTCATCGATTTAGCCCACGTGAACTCAGATTTGATGGTTAGATTGAAGAAATTTAGCTTCACATTCATCGATTTAGCCCACGTGAACTCAGATTTGATGGTTAGATTGAAGAAATTTAGCTTCACATTCATCGATTTAGCCCACGTGAACTCAGATTTGATGGTTAGATTGAAGAAATTTAGCTTCACATTCATCGATTTAGCCCACGTGAACTCAGATTTGATGGTTAGATTGAAGAAATTTAGCTTCACATTCATCGATTTAGCCCACGTGAACTCAGATTTGATGGTTAGATTGAAGAAATTTAGCTTCACATTCATCGATTTAGCCCACGTGAACTCAGATTTGATGGTTAGATTGAAGAAATTTAGCTTCACATTCATCGATTTAGCCCACGTGAACTCAGATTTGATGGTTAGATTGAAGAAATTTAGCTTCACATTCATCGATTTAGCCCACGTGAACTCAGATTTGATGGTTAGATTGAAGAAATTTAGCTTCACATTCATCGATTTAGCCCACGTGAACTCAGATTTGATGGTTAGATTGAAGAAATTTAGCTTCACATTCATCGATTTAGCCCACGTGAACTCAGATTTGATGGTTAGATTGAAGAAATTTAGCTTCACATTCATCGATTTAGCCCACGTGAACTCAGATTTGATGGTTAGATTGAAGAAATTTAGCTTCACATTCATCGATTTAGCCCACGTGAACTCAGATTTGATGGTTAGATTGAAGAAATTTAGCTTCACATTCATCGATTTAGCCCACGTGAACTCAGATTTGATGGTTAGATTGAAGAAATTTAGCTTCACATTCATCGATTTAGCCCACGTGAACTCAGATTTGATGGTTAGATTGAAGAAATTTAGCTTCACATTCATCGATTTAGCCCACGTGAACTCAGATTTGATGGTTAGATTGAAGAAATTTAGCTTCACATTCATCGATTTAGCCCACGTGAACTCAGATTTGATGGTTAGATTGAAGAAATTTAGCTTCACATTCATCGATTTAGCCCACGTGAACTCAGATTTGATGGTTAGATTGAAGAAATTTAGCTTCACATTCATCGATTTAGCCCACGTGAACTCAGATTTGATGGTTAGATTGAAGAAATTTAGCTTCACATTCATCGATTTAGCCCACGTGAACTCAGATTTGATGGTTAGATTGAAGAAATTTAGCTTCACATTCATCGATTTAGCCCACGTGAACTCAGATTTGATGGTTAGATTGAAGAAATTTAGCTTCACATTCATCGATTTAGCCCACGTGAACTCAGATTTGATGGTTAGATTGAAGAAATTTAGCTTCACATTCATCGATTTAGCCCACGTGAACTCAGATTTGATGGTTAGATTGAAGAAATTTAGCTTCACATTCATCGATTTAGCCCACGTGAACTCAGATTTGATGGTTAGATTGAAGAAATTTAGCTTCACATTCATCGATTTAGCCCACGTGAACTCAGATTTGATGGTTAGATTGAAGAAATTTAGCTTCACATTCATCGATTTAGCCCACGTGAACTCAGATTTGATGGTTAGATTGAAGAAATTTAGCTTCACATTCATCGATTTAGCCCACGTGAACTCAGATTTGATGGTTAGATTGAAGAAATTTAGCTTCACATTCATCGATTTAGCCCACGTGAACTCAGATTTGATGGTTAGATTGAAGAAATTTAGCTTCACATTCATCGATTTAGCCCACGTGAACTCAGATTTGATGGTTAGATTGAAGAAATTTAGCTTCACATTCATCGATTTAGCCCACGTGAACTCAGATTTGATGGTTAGATTGAAGAAATTTAGCTTCACATTCATCGATTTAGCCCACGTGAACTCAGATTTGATGGTTAGATTGAAGAAATTTAGCTTCACATTCATCGATTTAGCCCACGTGAACTCAGATTTGATGGTTAGATTGAAGAAATTTAGCTTCACATTCATCGATTTAGCCCACGTGAACTCAGATTTGATGGTTAGATTGAAGAAATTTAGCTTCACATTCATCGATTTAGCCCACGTGAACTCAGATTTGATGGTTAGATTGAAGAAATTTAGCTTCACATTCATCGATTTAGCCCACGTGAACTCAGATTTGATGGTTAGATTGAAGAAATTTAGCTTCACATTCATCGATTTAGCCCACGTGAACTCAGATTTGATGGTTAGATTGAAGAAATTTAGCTTCACATTCATCGATTTAGCCCACGTGAACTCAGATTTGATGGTTAGATTGAAGAAATTTAGCTTCACATTCATCGATTTAGCCCACGTGAACTCAGATTTGATGGTTAGATTGAAGAAATTTAGCTTCACATTCATCGATTTAGCCCACGTGAACTCAGATTTGATGGTTAGATTGAAGAAATTTAGCTTCACATTCATCGATTTAGCCCACGTGAACTCAGATTTGATGGTTAGATTGAAGAAATTTAGCTTCACATTCATCGATTTAGCCCACGTGAACTCAGATTTGATGGTTAGATTGAAGAAATTTAGCTTCACATTCATCGATTTAGCCCACGTGAACTCAGATTTGATGGTTAGATTGAAGAAATTTAGCTTCACATTCTCGATTTAGCCCACGTGAACTCAGATTTGATGGTTAGATTGAAGAAATTTAGCTTCACATTCATCGATTTAGCCCACGTGAACTCAGATTTGATGGTTAGATTGAAGAAATTTAGCTTCACATTCATCGATTTAGCCCACGTGAACTCAGATTTGATGGTTAGATTGAAGAAATTTAGCTTCACATTCATCGATTTAGCCCACGTGAACTCAGATTTGATGGTTAGATTGAAGAAATTTAGCTTCACATTCATCGATTTAGCCCACGTGAACTCAGATTTGATGGTTAGATTGAAGAAATTTAGCTTCACATTCATCGATTTAGCCCACGTGAACTCAGATTTGATGGTTAGATTGAAGAAATTTAGCTTCACATTCATCGATTTAGCCCACGTGAACTCAGATTTGATGGTTAGATTGAAGAATTTAGCTTCACATTCATCGATTTAGCCCACGTGAACTCAGATTTGATGGTTAGATTGAAGAAATTTAGCTTCACATTCATCGATTTAGCCCACGTGAACTCAGATTTGATGGTTAGATTGAAGAAATTTAGCTTCACATTCATCGATTTAGCCCACGTGAACTCAGATTTGATGGTTAGATTGAAGAAATTTAGCTTCACATTCATCGATTTAGCCCACGTGAACTCAGATTTGATGGTTAGATTGAAGAAATTTAGCTTCACATTCATCGATTTAGCCCACGTGAACTCAGATTTGATGGTTAGATTGAAGAAATTTAGCTTCACATTCATCGATTTAGCCCACGTGAACTCAGATTTGATGGTTAGATTGAAGAAATTTAGCTTCACATTCATCGATTTAGCCCACGTGAACTCAGATTTGATGGTTAGATTGAAGAAATTTAGCTTCACATTCATCGATTTAGCCCACGTGAACTCAGATTTGATGGTTAGATTGAAGAAATTTAGCTTCACATTCATCGATTTAGCCCACGTGAACTCAGATTTGATGGTTAGATTGAAGAAATTTAGCTTCACATTCATCGATTTAGCCCACGTGAACTCAGATTTGATGGTTAGATTGAAGAAATTTAGCTTCACATTCATCGATTTAGCCCACGTGAACTCAGATTTGATGGTTAGATTGAAGAAATTTAGCTTCACATTCATCGATTTAGCCCACGTGAACTCAGATTTGATGGTTAGATTGAAGAAATTTAGCTTCACATTCATCGATTTAGCCCACGTGAACTCAGATTTGATGGTTAGATTGAAGAAATTTAGCTTCACATTCTCGATTTAGCCCACGTGAACTCAGATTTGATGGTTAGATTGAAGAAATTTAGCTTCACATTCATCGATTTAGCCCACGTGAACTCAGATTTGATGGTTAGATTGAAGAAATTTAGCTTCACATTCATCGATTTAGCCCACGTGAACTCAGATTTGATGGTTAGATTGAAGAAATTTAGCTTCACATTCATCGATTTAGCCCACGTGAACTCAGATTTGATGGTTAGATTGAAGAAATTTAGCTTCACATTCATCGATTTAGCCCACGTGAACTCAGATTTGATGGTTAGATTGAAGAAATTTAGCTTCACATTCATCGATTTAGCCCACGTGAACTCAGATTTGATGGTTAGATTGAAGAAATTTAGCTTCACATTCATCGATTTAGCCCACGTGAACTCAGATTTGATGGTTAGATTGAAGAAATTTAGCTTCACATTCATCGATTTAGCCCACGTGAACTCAGATTTGATGGTTAGATTGAAGAAATTTAGCTTCACATTCATCGATTTAGCCCACGTGAACTCAGATTTGATGGTTAGATTGAAGAAATTTAGCTTCACATTCATCGATTTAGCCCACGTGAACTCAGATTTGATGGTTAGATTGAAGAAATTTAGCTTCACATTCATCGATTTAGCCCACGTGAACTCAGATTTGATGGTTAGATTGAAGAAATTTAGCTTCACATTCATCGATTTAGCCCACGTGAACTCAGATTTGATGGTTAGATTGAAGAAATTTAGCTTCACATTCATCGATTTAGCCCACGTGAACTCAGATTTGATGGTTAGATTGAAGAAATTTAGCTTCACATTCATCGATTTAGCCCACGTGAACTCAGATTTGATGGTTAGATTGAAGAAATTTAGCTTCACATTCATCGATTTAGCCCACGTGAACTCAGATTTGATGGTTAGATTGAAGAAATTTAGCTTCACATTCATCGATTTAGCCCACGTGAACTCAGATTTGATGGTTAGATTGAAGAAATTTAGCTTCACATTCATCGATTTAGCCCACGTGAACTCAGATTTGATGGTTAGATTGAAGAAATTTAGCTTCACATTCATCGATTTAGCCCACGTGAACTCAGATTTGATGGTTAGATTGAAGAAATTTAGCTTCACATTCATCGATTTAGCCCACGTGAACTCAGATTTGATGGTTAGATTGAAGAAATTTAGCTTCACATTCATCGATTTAGCCCACGTGAACTCAGATTTGATGGTTAGATTGAAGAAATTTAGCTTCACATTCATCGATTTAGCCCACGTGAACTCAGATTTGATGGTTAGATTGAAGAAATTTAGCTTCACATTCATCGATTTAGCCCACGTGAACTCAGATTTGATGGTTAGATTGAAGAAATTTAGCTTCACATTCATCGATTTAGCCCACGTGAACTCAGATTTGATGGTTAGATTGAAGAAATTTAGCTTCACATTCATCGATTTAGCCCACGTGAACTCAGATTTGATGGTTAGATTGAAGAAATTTAGCTTCACATTCATCGATTTAGCCCACGTGAACTCAGATTTGATGGTTAGATTGAAGAAATTTAGCTTCACATTCATCGATTTAGCCCACGTGAACTCAGATTTGATGGTTAGATTGAAGAAATTTAGCTTCACATTCATCGATTTAGCCCACGTGAACTCAGATTTGATGGTTAGATTGAAGAAATTTAGCTTCACATTCATCGATTTAGCCCACGTGAACTCAGATTTGATGGTTAGATTGAAGAAATTTAGCTTCACATTCATCGATTTAGCCCACGTGAACTCAGATTTGATGGTTAGATTGAAGAAATTTAGCTTCACATTCATCGATTTAGCCCACGTGAACTCAGATTTGATGGTTAGATTGAAGAAATTTAGCTTCACATTCATCGATTTAGCCCACGTGAACTCAGATTTGATGGTTAGATTGAAGAAATTTAGCTTCACATTCATCGATTTAGCCCACGTGAACTCAGATTTGATGGTTAGATTGAAGAAATTTAGCTTCACATTCATCGATTTAGCCCACGTGAACTCAGATTTGATGGTTAGATTGAAGAAATTTAGCTTCACATTCATCGATTTAGCCCACGTGAACTCAGATTTGATGGTTAGATTGAAGAAATTTAGCTTCACATTCATCGATTTAGCCCACGTGAACTCAGATTTGATGGTTAGATTGAAGAAATTTAGCTTCACATTCATCGATTTAGCCCACGTGAACTCAGATTTGATGGTTAGATTGAAGAAATTTAGCTTCACATTCATCGATTTAGCCCACGTGAACTCAGATTTGATGGTTAGATTGAAGAAATTTAGCTTCACATTCATCGATTTAGCCCACGTGAACTCAGATTTGATGGTTAGATTGAAGAAATTTAGCTTCACATTCATCGATTTAGCCCACGTGAACTCAGATTTGATGGTTAGATTGAAGAAATTTAGCTTCACATTCATCGATTTAGCCCACGTGAACTCAGATTTGATGGTTAGATTGAAGAAATTTAGCTTCACATTCATCGATTTAGCCCACGTGAACTCAGATTTGATGGTTAGATTGAAGAAATTTAGCTTCACATTCATCGATTTAGCCCACGTGAACTCAGATTTGATGGTTAGATTGAAGAAATTTAGCTTCACATTCATCGATTTAGCCCACGTGAACTCAGATTTGATGGTTAGATTGAAGAAATTTAGCTTCACATTCATCGATTTAGCCCACGTGAACTCAGATTTGATGGTTAGATTGAAGAAATTTAGCTTCACATTCATCGATTTAGCCCACGTGAACTCAGATTTGATGGTTAGATTGAAGAAATTTAGCTTCACATTCATCGATTTAGCCCACGTGAACTCAGATTTGATGGTTAGATTGAAGAAATTTAGCTTCACATTCATCGATTTAGCCCACGTGAACTCAGATTTGATGGTTAGATTGAAGAAATTTAGCTTCACATTCATCGATTTAGCCCACGTGAACTCAGATTTGATGGTTAGATTGAAGAAATTTAGCTTCACATTCATCGATTTAGCCCACGTGAACTCAGATTTGATGGTTAGATTGAAGAAATTTAGCTTCACATTCATCGATTTAGCCCACGTGAACTCAGATTTGATGGTTAGATTGAAGAAATTTAGCTTCACATTCATCGATTTAGCCCACGTGAACTCAGATTTGATGGTTAGATTGAAGAAATTTAGCTTCACATTCATCGATTTAGCCCACGTGAACTCAGATTTGATGGTTAGATTGAAGAAATTTAGCTTCACATTCATCGATTTAGCCCACGTGAACTCAGATTTGATGGTTAGATTGAAGAAATTTAGCTTCACATTCATCGATTTAGCCCACGTGAACTCAGATTTGATGGTTAGATTGAAGAAATTTAGCTTCACATTCATCGATTTAGCCCACGTGAACTCAGATTTGATGGTTAGATTGAAGAAATTTAGCTTCACATTCATCGATTTAGCCCACGTGAACTCAGATTTGATGGTTAGATTGAAGAAATTTAGCTTCACATTCATCGATTTAGCCCACGTGAACTCAGATTTGATGGTTAGATTGAAGAAATTTAGCTTCACATTCATCGATTTAGCCCACGTGAACTCAGATTTGATGGTTAGATTGAAGAAATTTAGCTTCACATTCATCGATTTAGCCCACGTGAACTCAGATTTGATGGTTAGATTGAAGAAATTTAGCTTCACATTCATCGATTTAGCCCACGTGAACTCAGATTTGATGGTTAGATTGAAGAAATTTAGCTTCACATTCATCGATTTAGCCCACGTGAACTCAGATTTGATGGTTAGATTGAAGAAATTTAGCTTCACATTCATCGATTTAGCCCACGTGAACTCAGATTTGATGGTTAGATTGAAGAAATTTAGCTTCACATTCATCGATTTAGCCCACGTGAACTCAGATTTGATGGTTAGATTGAAGAAATTTAGCTTCACATTCATCGATTTAGCCCACGTGAACTCAGATTTGATGGTTAGATTGAAGAAATTTAGCTTCACATTCATCGATTTAGCCCACGTGAACTCAGATTTGATGGTTAGATTGAAGAAATTTAGCTTCACATTCATCGATTTAGCCCACGTGAACTCAGATTTGATGGTTAGATTGAAGAAATTTAGCTTCACATTCATCGATTTAGCCCACGTGAACTCAGATTTGATGGTTAGATTGAAGAAATTTAGCTTCACATTCATCGATTTAGCCCACGTGAACTCAGATTTGATGGTTAGATTGAAGAAATTTAGCTTCACATTCATCGATTTAGCCCACGTGAACTCAGATTTGATGGTTAGATTGAAGAAATTTAGCTTCACATTCATCGATTTAGCCCACGTGAACTCAGATTTGATGGTTAGATTGAAGAAATTTAGCTTCACATTCATCGATTTAGCCCACGTGAACTCAGATTTGATGGTTAGATTGAAGAAATTTAGCTTCACATTCATCGATTTAGCCCACGTGAACTCAGATTTGATGGTTAGATTGAAGAAATTTAGCTTCACATTCGATTTAGCCCACGTGAACTCAGATTTGATGGTTAGATTGAAGAAATTTAGCTTCACATTCATCGATTTAGCCCACGTGAACTCAGATTTGATGGTTAGATTGAAGAAATTTAGCTTCACATTCATCGATTTAGCCCACGTGAACTCAGATTTGATGGTTAGATTGAAGAAATTTAGCTTCACATTCATCGATTTAGCCCACGTGAACTCAGATTTGATGGTTAGATTGAAGAAATTTAGCTTCACATTCATCGATTTAGCCCACGTGAACTCAGATTTGATGGTTAGATTGAAGAAATTTAGCTTCACATTCATCGATTTAGCCCACGTGAACTCAGATTTGATGGTTAGATTGAAGAAATTTAGCTTCACATTCATCGATTTAGCCCACGTGAACTCAGATTTGATGGTTAGATTGAAGAAATTTAGCTTCACATTCATCGATTTAGCCCACGTGAACTCAGATTTGATGGTTAGATTGAAGAAATTTAGCTTCACATTCATCGATTTAGCCCACGTGAACTCAGATTTGATGGTTAGATTGAAGAAATTTAGCTTCACATTCATCGATTTAGCCCACGTGAACTCAGATTTGATGGTTAGATTGAAGAAATTTAGCTTCACATTCATCGATTTAGCCCACGTGAACTCAGATTTGATGGTTAGATTGAAGAAATTTAGCTTCACATTCATCGATTTAGCCCACGTGAACTCAGATTTGATGGTTAGATTGAAGAAATTTAGCTTCACATTCATCGATTTAGCCCACGTGAACTCAGATTTGATGGTTAGATTGAAGAAATTTAGCTTCACATTCGTCGATTTAGCCCACGTGAACTCAGATTTGATGGTTAGATTGAAGAAATTTAGCTTCACATTCATCGATTTAGCCCACGTGAACTCAGATTTGATGGTTAGATTGAAGAAATTTAGCTTCACATTCATCGATTTAGCCCACGTGAACTCAGATTTGATGGTTAGATTGAAGAAATTTAGCTTCACATTCATCGATTTAGCCCACGTGAACTCAGATTTGATGGTTAGATTGAAGAAATTTAGCTTCACATTCATCGATTTAGCCCACGTGAACTCAGATTTGATGGTTAGATTGAAGAAATTTAGCTTCACATTCATCGATTTAGCCCACGTGAACTCAGATTTGATGGTTAGATTGAAGAAATTTAGCTTCACATTCATCGATTTAGCCCACGTGAACTCAGATTTGATGGTTAGATTGAAGAAATTTAGCTTCACATTCATCGATTTAGCCCACGTGAACTCAGATTTGATGGTTAGATTGAAGAAATTTAGCTTCACATTCATCGATTTAGCCCACGTGAACTCAGATTTGATGGTTAGATTGAAGAAATTTAGCTTCACATTCATCGATTTAGCCCACGTGAACTCAGATTTGATGGTTAGATTGAAGAAATTTAGCTTCACATTCATCGATTTAGCCCACGTGAACTCAGATTTGATGGTTAGATTGAAGAAATTTAGCTTCACATTCATCGATTTAGCCCACGTGAACTCAGATTTGATGGTTAGATTGAAGAAATTTAGCTTCACATTCATCGATTTAGCCCACGTGAACTCAGATTTGATGGTTAGATTGAAGAAATTTAGCTTCACATTCATCGATTTAGCCCACGTGAACTCAGATTTGATGGTTAGATTGAAGAAATTTAGCTTCACATTCATCGATTTAGCCCACGTGAACTCAGATTTGATGGTTAGATTGAAGAAATTTAGCTTCACATTCATCGATTTAGCCCACGTGAACTCAGATTTGATGGTTAGATTGAAGAAATTTAGCTTCACATTCATCGATTTAGCCCACGTGAACTCAGATTTGATGGTTAGATTGAAGAAATTTAGCTTCACATTCATCGATTTAGCCCACGTGAACTCAGATTTGATGGTTAGATTGAAGAAATTTAGCTTCACATTCATCGATTTAGCCCACGTGAACTCAGATTTGATGGTTAGATTGAAGAAATTTAGCTTCACATTCATCGATTTAGCCCACGTGAACTCAGATTTGATGGTTAGATTGAAGAAATTTAGCTTCACATTCATCGATTTAGCCCACGTGAACTCAGATTTGATGGTTAGATTGAAGAAATTTAGCTTCACATTCATCGATTTAGCCCACGTGAACTCAGATTTGATGGTTAGATTGAAGAAATTTAGCTTCACATTCATCGATTTAGCCCACGTGAACTCAGATTTGATGGTTAGATTGAAGAAATTTAGCTTCACATTCATCGATTTAGCCCACGTGAACTCAGATTTGATGGTTAGATTGAAGAAATTTAGCTTCACATTCATCGATTTAGCCCACGTGAACTCAGATTTGATGGTTAGATTGAAGAAATTTAGCTTCACATTCATCGATTTAGCCCACGTGAACTCAGATTTGATGGTTAGATTGAAGAAATTTAGCTTCACATTCATCGATTTAGCCCACGTGAACTCAGATTTGATGGTTAGATTGAAGAAATTTAGCTTCACATTCATCGATTTAGCCCACGTGAACTCAGATTTGATGGTTAGATTGAAGAAATTTAGCTTCACATTCATCGATTTAGCCCACGTGAACTCAGATTTGATGGTTAGATTGAAGAAATTTAGCTTCACATTCTCGATTTAGCCCACGTGAACTCAGATTTGATGGTTAGATTGAAGAAATTTAGCTTCACATTCATCGATTTAGCCCACGTGAACTCAGATTTGATGGTTAGATTGAAGAAATTTAGCTTCACATTCATCGATTTAGCCCACGTGAACTCAGATTTGATGGTTAGATTGAAGAAATTTAGCTTCACATTCATCGATTTAGCCCACGTGAACTCAGATTTGATGGTTAGATTGAAGAAATTTAGCTTCACATTCATCGATTTAGCCCACGTGAACTCAGATTTGATGGTTAGATTGAAGAAATTTAGCTTCACATTCATCGATTTAGCCCACGTGAACTCAGATTTGATGGTTAGATTGAAGAAATTTAGCTTCACATTCATCGATTTAGCCCACGTGAACTCAGATTTGATGGTTAGATTGAAGAAATTTAGCTTCACATTCATCGATTTAGCCCACGTGAACTCAGATTTGATGGTTAGATTGAAGAAATTTAGCTTCACATTCATCGATTTAGCCCACGTGAACTCAGATTTGATGGTTAGATTGAAGAAATTTAGCTTCACATTCATCGATTTAGCCCACGTGAACTCAGATTTGATGGTTAGATTGAAGAAATTTAGCTTCACATTCATCGATTTAGCCCACGTGAACTCAGATTTGATGGTTAGATTGAAGAAATTTAGCTTCACATTCATCGATTTAGCCCACGTGAACTCAGATTTGATGGTTAGATTGAAGAAATTAGCTTCACATTCATCGATTTAGCCCACGTGAACTCAGATTTGATGGTTAGATTGAAGAATATTAGCTTCACATTCATCGATTTAGCCCACGTGAACTCAGATTTGATGGTTAGATTGAAGAAATTTAGCTTCACATTCATCGATTTAGCCCACGTGAACTCAGATTTGATGGTTAGATTGAAGAAATTTAGCTTCACATTCATCGATTTAGCCCACGTGAACTCAGATTTGATGGTTAGATTGAAGAAATTTAGCTTCACATTCATCGATTTAGCCCACGTGAACTCAGATTTGATGGTTAGATTGAAGAATTTAGCTTCACATTCGTCGATTTAGCCCACGTGAACTCAGATTTGATGGTTAGATTGAAGAAATTTAGCTTCACATTCATCGATTTAGCCCACGTGAACTCAGATTTGATGGTTAGATTGAAGAAATTTAGCTTCACATTCATCGATTTAGCCCACGTGAACTCAGATTTGATGGTTAGATTGAAGAAATTTAGCTTCACATTCGTCGATTTAGCCCACGTGAACTCAGATTTGATGGTTAGATTGAAGAAATTTAGCTTCACATTCATCGATTTAGCCCACGTGAACTCAGATTTGATGGTTAGATTGAAGAAATTTAGCTTCACATTCATCGATTTAGCCCACGTGAACTCAGATTTGATGGTTAGATTGAAGAAATTTAGCTTCACATTCGTCGATTTAGCCCACGTGAACTCAGATTTGATGGTTAGAATGGAAGAAATTTAGCTTCACATTCATCGATTTAGCCCACGTGAACTCAGATTTGATGGTTAGATTGAAGAAATTTAGCTTCACATTCATCGATTTAGCCCACGTGAACTCAGATTTGATGGTTAGATTGAAGAAATTTAGCTTCACATTCATCGATTTAGCCCACGTGAACTCAGATTTGATGGTTAGATTGAAGAAATTTAGCTTCACATTCATCGATTTAGCCCACGTGAACTCAGATTTGATGGTTAGATTGAAGAAATTTAGCTTCACATTCATCGATTTAGCCCACGTGAACTCAGATTTGATGGTTAGATTGAAGAAATTTAGCTTCACATTCATCGATTTAGCCCACGTGAACTCAGATTTGATGGTTAGATTGAAGAAATTTAGCTTCACATTCATCGATTTAGCCCACGTGAACTCAGATTTGATGGTTAGATTGAAGAAATTTAGCTTCACATTCATCGATTTAGCCCACGTGAACTCAGATTTGATGGTTAGATTGAAGAAATTTAGCTTCACATTCATCGATTTAGCCCACGTGAACTCAGATTTGATGGTTAGATTGAAGAAATTTAGCTTCACATTCATCGATTTAGCCCACGTGAACTCAGATTTGATGGTTAGATTGAAGAAATTTAGCTTCATTCATCGATTTAGCCCACGTGAACTCAGATTTGATGGTTAGATTGAAGAAGTTTAGCTTCACATTCATCGATTTAGCCCACGTGAACTCAGATTTGATGGTTAGATTGAAGAAATTTAGCTTCACATTCATCGATTTAGCCCACGTGAACTCAGATTTGATGGTTAGATTGAAGAATTTAGCTTCATTCATCGATTTAGCCCACGTGAACTCAGATTTGATGGTTAGATTGAAGAATTTAGCTTCACATTCATCGATTTAGCCCACGTGAACTCAGATTTGATGGTTAGATTGAAGAATTTAGCTTCACATTCATCGATTTAGCCCACGTGAACTCAGATTTGATGGTTAGATTGAAGAAATTTAGCTTCACTTCATCGATTTAGCCCACGTGAACTCAGATTTGATGGTTAGATTGAAGAATTTAGCTTCACATTCATCGATTTAGCCCACGTGAACTCAGATTTGATGGTTAGATTGAAGAAATTTAGCTTCACATTCATCGATTTAGCCCACGTGAACTCAGATTTGATGGTTAGATTGAAGAAATTTAGCTTCACATTCATCGATTTAGCCACGTGAACTCAGATTTGATGGTTAGATTGAAGAAAATTTAGCTTCACATTCATCGATTTAGCCCACGTGAACTCAGATTTGATGGTTAGATTGAAGAAATTTAGCTTCACATTCATCGATTTAGCCCACGTGAACTCAGATTTGATGGTTAGATTGAAGAAATTTAGCTTCACATTCATCGATTTAGCCACGTGACTCAGATTTGATGGTTAGATTGAAGAAATTTAGCTTCACATTCATCGATTTAGCCCACGTGAACTCAGATTTGATGGTTAGATTGAAGAATTTAGCTTCACATTCATCGATTTAGCCCACGTGAACTCAGATTTGATGGTTAGATTGAAGAAATTTAGCTTCACATTCATCGATTTAGCCACGTGACTCAGATTTGATGGTTAGATTGAAGAAATTAGCTTCAACATTCATCGATTTAGCCCACGTGAACTCAGATTGATGGTTAGATTGAAGAAATTTAGCTTCACATTCATCGATTTAGCCCACGTGAAACTCAGATTGATGGTTAGATTGAAGAAATTTAGCTTCACATTCGTCGATTTAGCCCACGTGAACTCAGATTTGATGGTTAGATGAAGAAATTTAGCTTCACATTCATCGATTTAGCACAGTGAACTCAGATTTGATGGTTAGATTGAGAAATTTAGCTTCACATTCATCGATTTAGCCCACGTGAACTCAGATTTGATGGTTAGATTGAAGAAATTTAGCTTCACATTCATCGATTTAGCCACGTGAACTCAGATTTGATGGTTAGATTGAGAAATTTAGCTTCACATTCATCGATTAGCCCACGTGAACTCAGATTTGATGGTTAGATTGAAGATTTAGCTTCACATTCGTCGATTTAGCCACGTGAACTCAGATTTGATGGTTAGATTGAAGAAATTAGCTTACATTCATCGATTTAGCCCACGTGAACTCAGATTTGATGGTTAGATTGAAGAAATTAGCTTCACATTCATCGATTTAGCCCACG
>MRSW03000596.1:0-39138 GCA_001923025.3 Taenia multiceps
TGGTTAGATTGAAGAAATTTAGCTTCACATTCATCGATTTAGCCCACGTGAACTCAGATTTGATGGTAGATTGAAGAAATTTAGCTTCACATTCATCGATTTAGCCCACGTGAACTCAGATTTGATGGTTAGATTGAAGAAATTTAGCTTCACATTCATCGATTTAGCCCACGTGAACTCAGATTTGATGGTTAGATTGAAGAAATTTAGCTTCACATTCATCGATTTAGCCCACGTGAACTCAGATTTGATGGTTAGATTGAAGAAATTTAGCTTCACATTCATCGATTTAGCCCACGTGAACTCAGATTTGATGGTTAGATTGAAGAAATTTAGCTTCACATTCATCGATTTAGCCAAGTGAACTCAGATTTGATGGTTAGATTGAAGAAATTTAGCTTCACATTCATCGATTTAGCCCACGTGAACTCAGATTTGATGGTTAGATTGAAGAAATTTAGCTTCACATTCATCGATTTAGCCCACGTGAACTCAGATTTGATGGTTAGATTGAAGAAATTTAGCTTCACATTCATCGATTTAGCCCACGTGAACTCAGATTTGATGGTTAGATTGAAGAATTTAGCTTCACATTCATCGATTTAGCCCACGTGAACTCAGATTTGATGGTTAGATTGAAGAAATTTAGCTTCACATTCATCGATTTAGCCCACGTGAACTCAGATTTGATGGTTAGATTGAAGAAATTTAGCTTCACATTCATCGATTTAGCCCACGTGAACTCAGATTTGATGGTTAGATTGAAGAAATTTAGCTTCACATTCATCGATTTAGCCCACGTGAACTCAGATTTGATGGTTAGATTGAAGAAATTTAGCTTCACATTCATCGATTTAGCCCACGTGAACTCAGATTTGATGGTTAGATTGAAGAAATTTAGCTTCACATTCATCGATTTAGCCCACGTGAACTCAGATTTGATGGTTAGATTGAAGAAATTTAGCTTCACATTCATCGATTTAGCCCACGTGAACTCAGATTTGATGGTTAGATTGAAGAAATTTAGCTTCACATTCATCGATTTAGCCCACGTGAACTCAGATTTGATGGTTAGATTGAAGAAATTTAGCTTCACATTCATCGATTTAGCCCACGTGAACTCAGATTTGATGGTTAGATTGAAGAAATTTAGCTTCACATTCGTCGATTTAGCCCACGTGAACTCAGATTTGATGGTTAGATTGAAGAAATTTAGCTTCACATTCATCGATTTAGCCCACGTGAACTCAGATTTGATGGTTAGATTGAAGAAATTTAGCTTCACATTCATCGATTTAGCCCACGTGAACTCAGATTTGATGGTTAGATTGAAGAATTTAGCTTCACATTCATCGATTTAGCCCACGTGAACTCAGATTTGATGGTTAGATTGAAGAAATTTAGCTTCACATTCATCGATTTAGCCCACGTGAACTCAGATTTGATGGTTAGATTGAAGAAATTTAGCTTCACATTCGTCGATTTAGCCCACGTGAACTCAGATTTGATGGTTAGATTGAAGAAATTTAGCTTCACATTCATCGATTTAGCCCACGTGAACTCAGATTTGATGGTTAGATTGAAGAAATTTAGCTTCACATTCATCGATTTAGCCCACGTGAACTCAGATTTGATGGTTAGATTGAAGAAATTTAGCTTCACATTCATCGATTTAGCCCACGTGAACTCAGATTTGATGGTTAGATTGAAGAAATTTAGCTTCACATTCATCGATTTAGCCCACGTGAACTCAGATTTGATGGTTAGATTGAAGAAATTTAGCTTCACATTCATCGATTTAGCCCACGTGAACTCAGATTTGATGGTTAGATTGAAGAAATTTAGCTTCACATTCATCGATTTAGCCCACGTGAACTCAGATTTGATGGTTAGATTGAAGAAATTTAGCTTCACATTCATCGATTTAGCCCACGTGAACTCAGATTTGATGGTTAGATTGAAGAAATTTAGCTTCACATTCATCGATTTAGCCCACGTGAACTCAGATTTGATGGTTAGATTGAAGAAATTTAGCTTCACATTCATCGATTTAGCCCACGTGAACTCAGATTTGATGGTTAGATTGAAGAAATTTAGCTTCACATTCATCGATTTAGCCCACGTGAACTCAGATTTGATGGTTAGATTGAAGAAATTTAGCTTCACATTCATCGATTTAGCCCACGTGAACTCAGATTTGATGGTTAGATTGAAGAAATTTAGCTTCACATTCATCGATTTAGCCCACGTGAACTCAGATTTGATGGTTAGATTGAAGAAATTTAGCTTCACATTCATCGATTTAGCCCACGTGAACTCAGATTTGATGGTTAGATTGAAGAAATTTAGCTTCACATTCATCGATTTAGCCCACGTGAACTCAGATTTGATGGTTAGATTGAAGAAATTTAGCTTCACATTCATCGATTTAGCCCACGTGAACTCAGATTTGATGGTTAGATTGAAGAAATTTAGCTTCACATTCATCGATTTAGCCCACGTGAACTCAGATTTGATGGTTAGATTGAAGAAATTTAGCTTCACATTCATCGATTTAGCCCACGTGAACTCAGATTTGATGGTTAGATTGAAGAAATTTAGCTTCACATTCGTCGATTTAGCCCACGTGAACTCAGATTTGATGGTTAGATTGAAGAAATTTAGCTTCACATTCATCGATTTAGCCCACGTGAACTCAGATTTGATGGTTAGATTGAAGAAATTTAGCTTCACATTCATCGATTTAGCCCACGTGAACTCAGATTTGATGGTTAGATTGAAGAAATTTAGCTTCACATTCATCGATTTAGCCCACGTGAACTCAGATTTGATGGTTAGATTGAAGAAATTTAGCTTCACATTCATCGATTTAGCCCACGTGAACTCAGATTTGATGGTTAGATTGAAGAAATTTAGCTTCACATTCATCGATTTAGCCCACGTGAACTCAGATTTGATGGTTAGATTGAAGAAATTTAGCTTCACATTCATCGATTTAGCCCACGTGAACTCAGATTTGATGGTTAGATTGAAGAAATTTAGCTTCACATTCATCGATTTAGCCCACGTGAACTCAGATTTGATGGTTAGATTGAAGAAATTTAGCTTCACATTCATCGATTTAGCCCACGTGAACTCAGATTTGATGGTTAGATTGAAGAAATTTAGCTTCACATTCATCGATTTAGCCCACGTGAACTCAGATTTGATGGTTAGATTGAAGAAATTTAGCTTCACATTCATCGATTTAGCCCACGTGAACTCAGATTTGATGGTTAGATTGAAGAAATTTAGCTTCACATTCATCGATTTAGCCCACGTGAACTCAGATTTGATGGTTAGATTGAAGAAATTTAGCTTCACATTCATCGATTTAGCCCACGTGAACTCAGATTTGATGGTTAGATTGAAGAAATTTAGCTTCACATTCATCGATTTAGCCCACGTGAACTCAGATTTGATGGTTAGATTGAAGAAATTTAGCTTCACATTCATCGATTTAGCCCACGTGAACTCAGATTTGATGGTTAGATTGAAGAAATTTAGCTTCACATTCATCGATTTAGCCCACGTGAACTCAGATTTGATGGTTAGATTGAAGAAATTTAGCTTCACATTCATCGATTTAGCCCACGTGAACTCAGATTTGATGGTTAGATTGAAGAAATTTAGCTTCACATTCATCGATTTAGCCCACGTGAACTCAGATTTGATGGTTAGATTGAAGAAATTTAGCTTCACATTCATCGATTTAGCCCACGTGAACTCAGATTTGATGGTTAGATTGAAGAAATTTAGCTTCACATTCGTCGATTTAGCCCACGTGAACTCAGATTTGATGGTTAGATTGAAGAAATTTAGCTTCACATTCCTCGATTTAGCCCACGTGAACTCAGATTTGATGGTTAGATTGAAGAAATTTAGCTTCACATTCATCGATTTAGCCCACGTGAACTCAGATTTGATGGTTAGATTGAAGAAATTTAGCTTCACATTCATCGATTTAGCCCACGTGAACTCAGATTTGATGGTTAGATTGAAGAAATTTAGCTTCACATTCATCGATTTAGCCCACGTGAACTCAGATTTGATGGTTAGATTGAAGAAATTTAGCTTCACATTCATCGATTTAGCCCACGTGAACTCAGATTTGATGGTTAGATTGAAGAAATTTAGCTTCACATTCATCGATTTAGCCCACGTGAACTCAGATTTGATGGTTAGATTGAAGAAATTTAGCTTCACATTCATCGATTTAGCCCACGTGAACTCAGATTTGATGGTTAGATTGAAGAAATTTAGCTTCACATTCATCGATTTAGCCCACGTGAACTCAGATTTGATGGTTAGATTGAAGAAATTTAGCTTCACATTCATCGATTTAGCCCACGTGAACTCAGATTTGATGGTTAGATTGAAGAAATTTAGCTTCACATTCATCGATTTAGCCCACGTGAACTCAGATTTGATGGTTAGATTGAAGAAATTTAGCTTCACATTCATCGATTTAGCCCACGTGAACTCAGATTTGATGGTTAGATTGAAGAAATTTAGCTTCACATTCATCGATTTAGCCCACGTGAACTCAGATTTGATGGTTAGATTGAAGAAATTTAGCTTCACATTCATCGATTTAGCCCACGTGAACTCAGATTTGATGGTTAGATTGAAGAAATTTAGCTTCACATTCATCGATTTAGCCCACGTGAACTCAGATTTGATGGTTAGATTGAAGAAATTTAGCTTCACATTCATCGATTTAGCCCACGTGAACTCAGATTTGATGGTTAGATTGAAGAAATTTAGCTTCACATTCATCGATTTAGCCCACGTGAACTCAGATTTGATGGTTAGATTGAAGAAATTTAGCTTCACATTCATCGATTTAGCCCACGTGAACTCAGATTTGATGGTTAGATTGAAGAAATTTAGCTTCACATTCATCGATTTAGCCCACGTGAACTCAGATTTGATGGTTAGATTGAAGAAATTTAGCTTCACATTCATCGATTTAGCCCACGTGAACTCAGATTTGATGGTTAGATTGAAGAAATTTAGCTTCACATTCATCGATTTAGCCCACGTGAACTCAGATTTGATGGTTAGATTGAAGAAATTTAGCTTCACATTCATCGATTTAGCCCACGTGAACTCAGATTTGATGGTTAGATTGAAGAAATTTAGCTTCACATTCATCGATTTAGCCCACGTGAACTCAGATTTGATGGTTAGATTGAAGAAATTTAGCTTCACATTCATCGATTTAGCCCACGTGAACTCAGATTTGATGGTTAGATTGAAGAAATTTAGCTTCACATTCATCGATTTAGCCCACGTGAACTCAGATTTGATGGTTAGATTGAAGAAATTTAGCTTCACATTCATCGATTTAGCCCACGTGAACTCAGATTTGATGGTTAGATTGAAGAAATTTAGCTTCACATTCATCGATTTAGCCCACGTGAACTCAGATTTGATGGTTAGATTGAAGAAATTTAGCTTCACATTCATCGATTTAGCCCACGTGAACTCAGATTTGATGGTTAGATTGAAGAAATTTAGCTTCACATTCATCGATTTAGCCCACGTGAACTCAGATTTGATGGTTAGATTGAAGAAATTTAGCTTCACATTCATCGATTTAGCCCACGTGAACTCAGATTTGATGGTTAGATTGAAGAAATTTAGCTTCACATTCATCGATTTAGCCCACGTGAACTCAGATTTGATGGTTAGATTGAAGAAATTTAGCTTCACATTCATCGATTTAGCCCACGTGAACTCAGATTTGATGGTTAGATTGAAGAAATTTAGCTTCACATTCATCGATTTAGCCCACGTGAACTCAGATTTGATGGTTAGATTGAAGAAATTTAGCTTCACATTCATCGATTTAGCCCACGTGAACTCAGATTTGATGGTTAGATTGAAGAAATTTAGCTTCACATTCATCGATTTAGCCCACGTGAACTCAGATTTGATGGTTAGATTGAAGAAATTTAGCTTCACATTCATCGATTTAGCCCACGTGAACTCAGATTTGATGGTTAGATTGAAGAAATTTAGCTTCACATTCATCGATTTAGCCCACGTGAACTCAGATTTGATGGTTAGATTGAAGAAATTTAGCTTCACATTCATCGATTTAGCCCACGTGAACTCAGATTTGATGGTTAGATTGAAGAAATTTAGCTTCACATTCATCGATTTAGCCCACGTGAACTCAGATTTGATGGTTAGATTGAAGAAATTTAGCTTCACATTCATCGATTTAGCCCACGTGAACTCAGATTTGATGGTTAGATTGAAGAAATTTAGCTTCACATTCATCGATTTAGCCCACGTGAACTCAGATTTGATGGTTAGATTGAAGAAATTTAGCTTCACATTCATCGATTTAGCCCACGTGAACTCAGATTTGATGGTTAGATTGAAGAAATTTAGCTTCACATTCATCGATTTAGCCCACGTGAACTCAGATTTGATGGTTAGATTGAAGAAATTTAGCTTCACATTCATCGATTTAGCCCACGTGAACTCAGATTTGATGGTTAGATTGAAGAAATTTAGCTTCACATTCATCGATTTAGCCCACGTGAACTCAGATTTGATGGTTAGATTGAAGAAATTTAGCTTCACATTCATCGATTTAGCCCACGTGAACTCAGATTTGATGGTTAGATTGAAGAAATTTAGCTTCACATTCGATTTAGCCCACGTGAACTCAGATTTGATGGTTAGATTGAAGAAATTTAGCTTCACATTCATCGATTTAGCCCACGTGAACTCAGATTTGATGGTTAGATTGAAGAAATTTAGCTTCACATTCATCGATTTAGCCCACGTGAACTCAGATTTGATGGTTAGATTGAAGAAATTTAGCTTCACATTCATCGATTTAGCCCACGTGAACTCAGATTTGATGGTTAGATTGAAGAAATTTAGCTTCACATTCATCGATTTAGCCCACGTGAACTCAGATTTGATGGTTAGATTGAAGAAATTTAGCTTCACATTCATCGATTTAGCCCACGTGAACTCAGATTTGATGGTTAGATTGAAGAAATTTAGCTTCACATTCATCGATTTAGCCCACGTGAACTCAGATTTGATGGTTAGATTGAAGAAATTTAGCTTCACATTCATCGATTTAGCCCACGTGAACTCAGATTTGATGGTTAGATTGAAGAAATTTAGCTTCACATTCATCGATTTAGCCCACGTGAACTCAGATTTGATGGTTAGATTGAAGAAATTTAGCTTCACATTCATCGATTTAGCCCACGTGAACTCAGATTTGATGGTTAGATTGAAGAAATTTAGCTTCACATTCATCGATTTAGCCCACGTGAACTCAGATTTGATGGTTAGATTGAAGAAATTTAGCTTCACATTCATCGATTTAGCCCACGTGAACTCAGATTTGATGGTTAGATTGAAGAAATTTAGCTTCACATTCATCGATTTAGCCCACGTGAACTCAGATTTGATGGTTAGATTGAAGAAATTTAGCTTCACATTCATCGATTTAGCCCACGTGAACTCAGATTTGATGGTTAGATTGAAGAAATTTAGCTTCACATTCATCGATTTAGCCCACGTGAACTCAGATTTGATGGTTAGATTGAAGAAATTTAGCTTCACATTCATCGATTTAGCCCACGTGAACTCAGATTTGATGGTTAGATTGAAGAAATTTAGCTTCACATTCATCGATTTAGCCCACGTGAACTCAGATTTGATGGTTAGATTGAAGAAATTTAGCTTCACATTCATCGATTTAGCCCACGTGAACTCAGATTTGATGGTTAGATTGAAGAAATTTAGCTTCACATTCATCGATTTAGCCCACGTGAACTCAGATTTGATGGTTAGATTGAAGAAATTTAGCTTCACATTCATCGATTTAGCCCACGTGAACTCAGATTTGATGGTTAGATTGAAGAAATTTAGCTTCACATTCATCGATTTAGCCCACGTGAACTCAGATTTGATGGTTAGATTGAAGAAATTTAGCTTCACATTCATCGATTTAGCCCACGTGAACTCAGATTTGATGGTTAGATTGAAGAAATTTAGCTTCACATTCATCGATTTAGCCCACGTGAACTCAGATTTGATGGTTAGATTGAAGAAATTTAGCTTCACATTCATCGATTTAGCCCACGTGAACTCAGATTTGATGGTTAGATTGAAGAAATTTAGCTTCACATTCATCGATTTAGCCCACGTGAACTCAGATTTGATGGTTAGATTGAAGAAATTTAGCTTCACATTCATCGATTTAGCCCACGTGAACTCAGATTTGATGGTTAGATTGAAGAAATTTAGCTTCACATTCATCGATTTAGCCCACGTGAACTCAGATTTGATGGTTAGATTGAAGAAATTTAGCTTCACATTCATCGATTTAGCCCACGTGAACTCAGATTTGATGGTTAGATTGAAGAAATTTAGCTTCACATTCATCGATTTAGCCCACGTGAACTCAGATTTGATGGTTAGATTGAAGAAATTTAGCTTCACATTCATCGATTTAGCCCACGTGAACTCAGATTTGATGGTTAGATTGAAGAAATTTAGCTTCACATTCATCGATTTAGCCCACGTGAACTCAGATTTGATGGTTAGATTGAAGAAATTTAGCTTCACATTCATCGATTTAGCCCACGTGAACTCAGATTTGATGGTTAGATTGAAGAAATTTAGCTTCACATTCATCGATTTAGCCCACGTGAACTCAGATTTGATGGTTAGATTGAAGAAATTTAGCTTCACATTCATCGATTTAGCCCACGTGAACTCAGATTTGATGGTTAGATTGAAGAAATTTAGCTTCACATTCATCGATTTAGCCCACGTGAACTCAGATTTGATGGTTAGATTGAAGAAATTTAGCTTCACATTCATCGATTTAGCCCACGTGAACTCAGATTTGATGGTTAGATTGAAGAAATTTAGCTTCACATTCATCGATTTAGCCCACGTGAACTCAGATTTGATGGTTAGATTGAAGAAATTTAGCTTCACATTCATCGATTTAGCCCACGTGAACTCAGATTTGATGGTTAGATTGAAGAAATTTAGCTTCACATTCATCGATTTAGCCCACGTGAACTCAGATTTGATGGTTAGATTGAAGAAATTTAGCTTCACATTCATCGATTTAGCCCACGTGAACTCAGATTTGATGGTTAGATTGAAGAAATTTAGCTTCACATTCATCGATTTAGCCCACGTGAACTCAGATTTGATGGTTAGATTGAAGAAATTTAGCTTCACATTCATCGATTTAGCCCACGTGAACTCAGATTTGATGGTTAGATTGAAGAAATTTAGCTTCACATTCATCGATTTAGCCCACGTGAACTCAGATTTGATGGTTAGATTGAAGAAATTTAGCTTCACATTCATCGATTTAGCCCACGTGAACTCAGATTTGATGGTTAGATTGAAGAAATTTAGCTTCACATTCATCGATTTAGCCCACGTGAACTCAGATTTGATGGTTAGATTGAAGAAATTTAGCTTCACATTCATCGATTTAGCCCACGTGAACTCAGATTTGATGGTTAGATTGAAGAAATTTAGCTTCACATTCATCGATTTAGCCCACGTGAACTCAGATTTGATGGTTAGATTGAAGAAATTTAGCTTCACATTCATCGATTTAGCCCACGTGAACTCAGATTTGATGGTTAGATTGAAGAAATTTAGCTTCACATTCATCGATTTAGCCCACGTGAACTCAGATTTGATGGTTAGATTGAAGAAATTTAGCTTCACATTCATCGATTTAGCCCACGTGAACTCAGATTTGATGGTTAGATTGAAGAAATTTAGCTTCACATTCATCGATTTAGCCCACGTGAACTCAGATTTGATGGTTAGATTGAAGAAATTTAGCTTCACATTCATCGATTTAGCCCACGTGAACTCAGATTTGATGGTTAGATTGAAGAAATTTAGCTTCACATTCATCGATTTAGCCCACGTGAACTCAGATTTGATGGTTAGATTGAAGAAATTTAGCTTCACATTCATCGATTTAGCCCACGTGAACTCAGATTTGATGGTTAGATTGAAGAAATTTAGCTTCACATTCATCGATTTAGCCCACGTGAACTCAGATTTGATGGTTAGATTGAAGAAATTTAGCTTCACATTCATCGATTTAGCCCACGTGAACTCAGATTTGATGGTTAGATTGAAGAAATTTAGCTTCACATTCATCGATTTAGCCCACGTGAACTCAGATTTGATGGTTAGATTGAAGAAATTTAGCTTCACATTCATCGATTTAGCCCACGTGAACTCAGATTTGATGGTTAGATTGAAGAAATTTAGCTTCACATTCATCGATTTAGCCCACGTGAACTCAGATTTGATGGTTAGATTGAAGAAATTTAGCTTCACATTCATCGATTTAGCCCACGTGAACTCAGATTTGATGGTTAGATTGAAGAAATTTAGCTTCACATTCATCGATTTAGCCCACGTGAACTCAGATTTGATGGTTAGATTGAAGAAATTTAGCTTCACATTCATCGATTTAGCCCACGTGAACTCAGATTTGATGGTTAGATTGAAGAAATTTAGCTTCACATTCATCGATTTAGCCCACGTGAACTCAGATTTGATGGTTAGATTGAAGAAATTTAGCTTCACATTCATCGATTTAGCCCACGTGAACTCAGATTTGATGGTTAGATTGAAGAAATTTAGCTTCACATTCATCGATTTAGCCCACGTGAACTCAGATTTGATGGTTAGATTGAAGAAATTTAGCTTCACATTCATCGATTTAGCCCACGTGAACTCAGATTTGATGGTTAGATTGAAGAAATTTAGCTTCACATTCATCGATTTAGCCCACGTGAACTCAGATTTGATGGTTAGATTGAAGAAATTTAGCTTCACATTCATCGATTTAGCCCACGTGAACTCAGATTTGATGGTTAGATTGAAGAAATTTAGCTTCACATTCATCGATTTAGCCCACGTGAACTCAGATTTGATGGTTAGATTGAAGAAATTTAGCTTCACATTCATCGATTTAGCCCACGTGAACTCAGATTTGATGGTTAGATTGAAGAAATTTAGCTTCACATTCATCGATTTAGCCCACGTGAACTCAGATTTGATGGTTAGATTGAAGAAATTTAGCTTCACATTCATCGATTTAGCCCACGTGAACTCAGATTTGATGGTTAGATTGAAGAAATTTAGCTTCACATTCATCGATTTAGCCCACGTGAACTCAGATTTGATGGTTAGATTGAAGAAATTTAGCTTCACATTCATCGATTTAGCCCACGTGAACTCAGATTTGATGGTTAGATTGAAGAAATTTAGCTTCACATTCATCGATTTAGCCCACGTGAACTCAGATTTGATGGTTAGATTGAAGAAATTTAGCTTCACATTCATCGATTTAGCCCACGTGAACTCAGATTTGATGGTTAGATTGAAGAAATTTAGCTTCACATTCATCGATTTAGCCCACGTGAACTCAGATTTGATGGTTAGATTGAAGAAATTTAGCTTCACATTCATCGATTTAGCCCACGTGAACTCAGATTTGATGGTTAGATTGAAGAAATTTAGCTTCACATTCATCGATTTAGCCCACGTGAACTCAGATTTGATGGTTAGATTGAAGAAATTTAGCTTCACATTCATCGATTTAGCCCACGTGAACTCAGATTTGATGGTTAGATTGAAGAAATTTAGCTTCACATTCATCGATTTAGCCCACGTGAACTCAGATTTGATGGTTAGATTGAAGAAATTTAGCTTCACATTCATCGATTTAGCCCACGTGAACTCAGATTTGATGGTTAGATTGAAGAAATTTAGCTTCACATTCATCGATTTAGCCCACGTGAACTCAGATTTGATGGTTAGATTGAAGAAATTTAGCTTCACATTCATCGATTTAGCCCACGTGAACTCAGATTTGATGGTTAGATTGAAGAAATTTAGCTTCACATTCATCGATTTAGCCCACGTGAACTCAGATTTGATGGTTAGATTGAAGAAATTTAGCTTCACATTCATCGATTTAGCCCACGTGAACTCAGATTTGATGGTTAGATTGAAGAAATTTAGCTTCACATTCATCGATTTAGCCCACGTGAACTCAGATTTGATGGTTAGATTGAAGAAATTTAGCTTCACATTCATCGATTTAGCCCACGTGAACTCAGATTTGATGGTTAGATTGAAGAAATTTAGCTTCACATTCATCGATTTAGCCCACGTGAACTCAGATTTGATGGTTAGATTGAAGAAATTTAGCTTCACATTCATCGATTTAGCCCACGTGAACTCAGATTTGATGGTTAGATTGAAGAAATTTAGCTTCACATTCATCGATTTAGCCCACGTGAACTCAGATTTGATGGTTAGATTGAAGAAATTTAGCTTCACATTCATCGATTTAGCCCACGTGAACTCAGATTTGATGGTTAGATTGAAGAAATTTAGCTTCACATTCATCGATTTAGCCCACGTGAACTCAGATTTGATGGTTAGATTGAAGAAATTTAGCTTCACATTCATCGATTTAGCCCACGTGAACTCAGATTTGATGGTTAGATTGAAGAAATTTAGCTTCACATTCATCGATTTAGCCCACGTGAACTCAGATTTGATGGTTAGATTGAAGAAATTTAGCTTCACATTCATCGATTTAGCCCACGTGAACTCAGATTTGATGGTTAGATTGAAGAAATTTAGCTTCACATTCATCGATTTAGCCCACGTGAACTCAGATTTGATGGTTAGATTGAAGAAATTTAGCTTCACATTCATCGATTTAGCCCACGTGAACTCAGATTTGATGGTTAGATTGAAGAAATTTAGCTTCACATTCATCGATTTAGCCCACGTGAACTCAGATTTGATGGTTAGATTGAAGAAATTTAGCTTCACATTCATCGATTTAGCCCACGTGAACTCAGATTTGATGGTTAGATTGAAGAAATTTAGCTTCACATTCATCGATTTAGCCCACGTGAACTCAGATTTGATGGTTAGATTGAAGAAATTTAGCTTCACATTCATCGATTTAGCCCACGTGAACTCAGATTTGATGGTTAGATTGAAGAAATTTAGCTTCACATTCATCGATTTAGCCCACGTGAACTCAGATTTGATGGTTAGATTGAAGAAATTTAGCTTCACATTCATCGATTTAGCCCACGTGAACTCAGATTTGATGGTTAGATTGAAGAAATTTAGCTTCACATTCATCGATTTAGCCCACGTGAACTCAGATTTGATGGTTAGATTGAAGAAATTTAGCTTCACATTCATCGATTTAGCCCACGTGAACTCAGATTTGATGGTTAGATTGAAGAAATTTAGCTTCACATTCATCGATTTAGCCCACGTGAACTCAGATTTGATGGTTAGATTGAAGAAATTTAGCTTCACATTCATCGATTTAGCCCACGTGAACTCAGATTTGATGGTTAGATTGAAGAAATTTAGCTTCACATTCATCGATTTAGCCCACGTGAACTCAGATTTGATGGTTAGATTGAAGAAATTTAGCTTCACATTCATCGATTTAGCCCACGTGAACTCAGATTTGATGGTTAGATTGAAGAAATTTAGCTTCACATTCATCGATTTAGCCCACGTGAACTCAGATTTGATGGTTAGATTGAAGAAATTTAGCTTCACATTCATCGATTTAGCCCACGTGAACTCAGATTTGATGGTTAGATTGAAGAAATTTAGCTTCACATTCATCGATTTAGCCCACGTGAACTCAGATTTGATGGTTAGATTGAAGAAATTTAGCTTCACATTCATCGATTTAGCCCACGTGAACTCAGATTTGATGGTTAGATTGAAGAAATTTAGCTTCACATTCATCGATTTAGCCCACGTGAACTCAGATTTGATGGTTAGATTGAAGAAATTTAGCTTCACATTCATCGATTTAGCCCACGTGAACTCAGATTTGATGGTTAGATTGAAGAAATTTAGCTTCACATTCATCGATTTAGCCCACGTGAACTCAGATTTGATGGTTAGATTGAAGAAATTTAGCTTCACATTCATCGATTTAGCCCACGTGAACTCAGATTTGATGGTTAGATTGAAGAAATTTAGCTTCACATTCATCGATTTAGCCCACGTGAACTCAGATTTGATGGTTAGATTGAAGAAATTTAGCTTCACATTCATCGATTTAGCCCACGTGAACTCAGATTTGATGGTTAGATTGAAGAAATTTAGCTTCACATTCATCGATTTAGCCCACGTGAACTCAGATTTGATGGTTAGATTGAAGAAATTTAGCTTCACATTCATCGATTTAGCCCACGTGAACTCAGATTTGATGGTTAGATTGAAGAAATTTAGCTTCACATTCATCGATTTAGCCCACGTGAACTCAGATTTGATGGTTAGATTGAAGAAATTTAGCTTCACATTCATCGATTTAGCCCACGTGAACTCAGATTTGATGGTTAGATTGAAGAAATTTAGCTTCACATTCATCGATTTAGCCCACGTGAACTCAGATTTGATGGTTAGATTGAAGAAATTTAGCTTCACATTCATCGATTTAGCCCACGTGAACTCAGATTTGATGGTTAGATTGAAGAAATTTAGCTTCACATTCATCGATTTAGCCCACGTGAACTCAGATTTGATGGTTAGATTGAAGAAATTTAGCTTCACATTCATCGATTTAGCCCACGTGAACTCAGATTTGATGGTTAGATTGAAGAAATTTAGCTTCACATTCATCGATTTAGCCCACGTGAACTCAGATTTGATGGTTAGATTGAAGAAATTTAGCTTCACATTCATCGATTTAGCCCACGTGAACTCAGATTTGATGGTTAGATTGAAGAAATTTAGCTTCACATTCATCGATTTAGCCCACGTGAACTCAGATTTGATGGTTAGATTGAAGAAATTTAGCTTCACATTCATCGATTTAGCCCACGTGAACTCAGATTTGATGGTTAGATTGAAGAAATTTAGCTTCACATTCATCGATTTAGCCCACGTGAACTCAGATTTGATGGTTAGATTGAAGAAATTTAGCTTCACATTCATCGATTTAGCCCACGTGAACTCAGATTTGATGGTTAGATTGAAGAAATTTAGCTTCACATTCATCGATTTAGCCCACGTGAACTCAGATTTGATGGTTAGATTGAAGAAATTTAGCTTCACATTCATCGATTTAGCCCACGTGAACTCAGATTTGATGGTTAGATTGAAGAAATTTAGCTTCACATTCATCGATTTAGCCCACGTGAACTCAGATTTGATGGTTAGATTGAAGAAATTTAGCTTCACATTCATCGATTTAGCCCACGTGAACTCAGATTTGATGGTTAGATTGAAGAAATTTAGCTTCACATTCATCGATTTAGCCCACGTGAACTCAGATTTGATGGTTAGATTGAAGAAATTTAGCTTCACATTCATCGATTTAGCCCACGTGAACTCAGATTTGATGGTTAGATTGAAGAAATTTAGCTTCACATTCATCGATTTAGCCCACGTGAACTCAGATTTGATGGTTAGATTGAAGAAATTTAGCTTCACATTCATCGATTTAGCCCACGTGAACTCAGATTTGATGGTTAGATTGAAGAAATTTAGCTTCACATTCATCGATTTAGCCCACGTGAACTCAGATTTGATGGTTAGATTGAAGAAATTTAGCTTCACATTCATCGATTTAGCCCACGTGAACTCAGATTTGATGGTTAGATTGAAGAAATTTAGCTTCACATTCATCGATTTAGCCCACGTGAACTCAGATTTGATGGTTAGATTGAAGAAATTTAGCTTCACATTCATCGATTTAGCCCACGTGAACTCAGATTTGATGGTTAGATTGAAGAAATTTAGCTTCACATTCATCGATTTAGCCCACGTGAACTCAGATTTGATGGTTAGATTGAAGAAATTTAGCTTCACATTCATCGATTTAGCCCACGTGAACTCAGATTTGATGGTTAGATTGAAGAAATTTAGCTTCACATTCATCGATTTAGCCCACGTGAACTCAGATTTGATGGTTAGATTGAAGAAATTTAGCTTCACATTCATCGATTTAGCCCACGTGAACTCAGATTTGATGGTTAGATTGAAGAAATTTAGCTTCACATTCATCGATTTAGCCCACGTGAACTCAGATTTGATGGTTAGATTGAAGAAATTTAGCTTCACATTCATCGATTTAGCCCACGTGAACTCAGATTTGATGGTTAGATTGAAGAATTTAGCTTCACATTCATCGATTTAGCCCACGTGAACTCAGATTTGATGGTTAGATTGAAGAAATTTAGCTTCACATTCATCGATTTAGCCCACGTGAACTCAGATTTGATGGTTAGATTGAAGAAATTTAGCTTCACATTCATCGATTTAGCCCACGTGAACTCAGATTTGATGGTTAGATTGAAGAAATTTAGCTTCACATTCATCGATTTAGCCCACGTGAACTCAGATTTGATGGTTAGATTGAAGAAATTTAGCTTCACATTCATCGATTTAGCCCACGTGAACTCAGATTTGATGGTTAGATTGAAGAAATTTAGCTTCACATTCATCGATTTAGCCCACGTGAACTCAGATTTGATGGTTAGATTGAAGAAATTTAGCTTCACATTCATCGATTTAGCCCACGTGAACTCAGATTTGATGGTTAGATTGAAGAAATTTAGCTTCACATTCATCGATTTAGCCCACGTGAACTCAGATTTGATGGTTAGATTGAAGAAATTTAGCTTCACATTCATCGATTTAGCCCACGTGAACTCAGATTTGATGGTTAGATTGAAGAAATTTAGCTTCACATTCATCGATTTAGCCCACGTGAACTCAGATTTGATGGTTAGATTGAAGAAATTTAGCTTCACATTCATCGATTTAGCCCACGTGAACTCAGATTTGATGGTTAGATTGAAGAAATTTAGCTTCACATTCATCGATTTAGCCCACGTGAACTCAGATTTGATGGTTAGATTGAAGAAATTTAGCTTCACATTCATCGATTTAGCCCACGTGAACTCAGATTTGATGGTTAGATTGAAGAAATTTAGCTTCACATTCATCGATTTAGCCCACGTGAACTCAGATTTGATGGTTAGATTGAAGAAATTTAGCTTCACATTCATCGATTTAGCCCACGTGAACTCAGATTTGATGGTTAGATTGAAGAAATTTAGCTTCACATTCATCGATTTAGCCCACGTGAACTCAGATTTGATGGTTAGATTGAAGAAATTTAGCTTCACATTCATCGATTTAGCCCACGTGAACTCAGATTTGATGGTTAGATTGAAGAAATTTAGCTTCACATTCATCGATTTAGCCCACGTGAACTCAGATTTGATGGTTAGATTGAAGAAATTTAGCTTCACATTCATCGATTTAGCCCACGTGAACTCAGATTTGATGGTTAGATTGAAGAAATTTAGCTTCACATTCATCGATTTAGCCCACGTGAACTCAGATTTGATGGTTAGATTGAAGAAATTTAGCTTCACATTCATCGATTTAGCCCACGTGAACTCAGATTTGATGGTTAGATTGAAGAAATTTAGCTTCACATTCATCGATTTAGCCCACGTGAACTCAGATTTGATGGTTAGATTGAAGAAATTTAGCTTCACATTCATCGATTTAGCCCACGTGAACTCAGATTTGATGGTTAGATTGAAGAAATTTAGCTTCACATTCATCGATTTAGCCCACGTGAACTCAGATTTGATGGTTAGATTGAAGAAATTTAGCTTCACATTCATCGATTTAGCCCACGTGAACTCAGATTTGATGGTTAGATTGAAGAAATTTAGCTTCACATTCATCGATTTAGCCCACGTGAACTCAGATTTGATGGTTAGATTGAAGAAATTTAGCTTCACATTCATCGATTTAGCCCACGTGAACTCAGATTTGATGGTTAGATTGAAGAAATTTAGCTTCACATTCATCGATTTAGCCCACGTGAACTCAGATTTGATGGTTAGATTGAAGAAATTTAGCTTCACATTCATCGATTTAGCCCACGTGAACTCAGATTTGATGGTTAGATTGAAGAAATTTAGCTTCACATTCATCGATTTAGCCCACGTGAACTCAGATTTGATGGTTAGATTGAAGAAATTTAGCTTCACATTCATCGATTTAGCCCACGTGAACTCAGATTTGATGGTTAGATTGAAGAAATTTAGCTTCACATTCATCGATTTAGCCCACGTGAACTCAGATTTGATGGTTAGATTGAAGAAATTTAGCTTCACATTCATCGATTTAGCCCACGTGAACTCAGATTTGATGGTTAGATTGAAGAAATTTAGCTTCACATTCATCGATTTAGCCCACGTGAACTCAGATTTGATGGTTAGATTGAAGAAATTTAGCTTCACATTCATCGATTTAGCCCACGTGAACTCAGATTTGATGGTTAGATTGAAGAAATTTAGCTTCACATTCATCGATTTAGCCCACGTGAACTCAGATTTGATGGTTAGATTGAAGAAATTTAGCTTCACATTCATCGATTTAGCCCACGTGAACTCAGATTTGATGGTTAGATTGAAGAAATTTAGCTTCACATTCATCGATTTAGCCCACGTGAACTCAGATTTGATGGTTAGATTGAAGAAATTTAGCTTCACATTCATCGATTTAGCCCACGTGAACTCAGATTTGATGGGATTAGAGAAGAAATTTAGCTTCACATTCATCGATTTAGCCCACGTGAACTCAGATTTGATGGTTAGATTGAAGAAATTTAGCTTCACATTCATCGATTTAGCCCACGTGAACTCAGATTTGATGGTTAGATTGAAGAAATTTAGCTTCACATTCATCGATTTAGCCCACGTGAACTCAGATTTGATGGTTAGATTGAAGAAATTTAGCTTCACATTCATCGATTTAGCCCACGTGAACTCAGATTTGATGGTTAGATTGAAGAAATTTAGCTTCACATTCATCGATTTAGCCCACGTGAACTCAGATTTGATGGTTAGATTGAAGAAATTTAGCTTCACATTCATCGATTTAGCCCACGTGAACTCAGATTTGATGGTTAGATTGAAGAAATTTAGCTTCACATTCATCGATTTAGCCCACGTGAACTCAGATTTGATGGTTAGATTGAAGAAATTTAGCTTCACATTCATCGATTTAGCCCACGTGAACTCAGATTTGATGGTTAGATTGAAGAAATTTAGCTTCACATTCATCGATTTAGCCCACGTGAACTCAGATTTGATGGTTAGATTGAAGAAATTTAGCTTCACATTCATCGATTTAGCCCACGTGAACTCAGATTTGATGGTTAGATTGAAGAAATTTAGCTTCACATTCATCGATTTAGCCCACGTGAACTCAGATTTGATGGTTAGATTGAAGAAATTTAGCTTCACATTCATCGATTTAGCCCACGTGAACTCAGATTTGATGGTTAGATTGAAGAAATTTAGCTTCACATTCATCGATTTAGCCCACGTGAACTCAGATTTGATGGTTAGATTGAAGAAATTTAGCTTCACATTCATCGATTTAGCCCACGTGAACTCAGATTTGATGGTTAGATTGAAGAAATTAGCTTCACATTCATCGATTTAGCCCACGTGAACTCAGATTTGATGGTTAGATTGAAGAAATTTAGCTTCACATTCATCGATTTAGCCCACGTGAACTCAGATTTGATGGTTAGATTGAAGAAATTTAGCTTCACTTCATCGATTTAGCCCACGTGAACTCAGATTTGATGGTTAGATTGAAGAAATTTAGCTTCACATTCATCGATTTAGCCCACGTGAACTCAGATTTGATGGTTAGATTGAAGAAATTTAGCTTCACATTCATCGATTTAGCCCACGTGAACTCAGATTTGATGGTTAGAGTGTAAAGAAATTTAGCTTCACATTCGTCGATTTAGCCCACGTGAACTCAGATTTGATGGTTAGATTGAAGAAATTTAGCTTCACATTCATCGATTTAGCCCACGTGAACTCAGATTTGATGGTTAGATTGAAGAAATTTAGCTTCACATTCATCGATTTAGCCCACGTGAACTCAGATTTGATGGTTAGATTGAAGAAATTTAGCTTCACATTCATCGATTTAGCCCACGTGAACTCAGATTTGATGGTTAGATTGAAGAAATTTAGCTTCACATTCATCGATTTAGCCCACGTGAACTCAGATTTGATGGTTAGATTAGAAGAGAATTTAGCTTCACATTCATCGATTTAGCCCACGTGAACTCAGATTTGATGGTTAGATTGAAGAAATTTAGCTTCACATTCATCGATTTAGCCCACGTGAACTCAGATTTGATGGTTAGATTGAAGAAATTTAGCTTCACATTCATCGATTTAGCCCACGTGAACTCAGATTTGATGGTTAGATTGAAGAAATTTAGCTTCACATTCATCGATTTAGCCCACGTGAACTCAGATTTGATGGTTAGATTGAAGAAATTTAGCTTCACATTCATCGATTTAGCCCACGTGAACTCAGATTTGATGGTTAGATTGAAGAAATTTAGCTTCACATTCATCGATTTAGCCCACGTGAACTCAGATTTGATGGTTAGATTGAAGAAATTTAGCTTCACATTCATCGATTTAGCCCACGTGAACTCAGATTTGATGGTTAGATTGAAGAAATTTAGCTTCACATTCATCGATTTAGCCCACGTGAACTCAGATTTGATGGTTAGATTGAAGAAATTAGCTTCACATTCATCGATTTAGCCCACGTGAACTCAGATTTGATGGTTAGATTGAAGAAATTTAGCTTCACATTCATCGATTTAGCCCACGTGAACTCAGATTTGATGGTTAGATTGAAGAAATTTAGCTTCACATTCATCGATTTAGCCCACGTGAACTCAGATTTGATGGTTAGATTGAAGAAATTTAGCTTCACATTCATCGATTTAGCCCACGTGAACTCAGATTTGATGGTTAGATTGAAGAAATTTAGCTTCACATTCATCGATTTAGCCCACGTGAACTCAGATTTGATGGTTAGATTGAAGAAATTTAGCTTCACATTCATCGATTTAGCCCACGTGAACTCAGATTTGATGGTTAGATTGAAGAAATTTAGCTTCACATTCATCGATTTAGCCCACGTGAACTCAGATTTGATGGTTAGATTGAAGAAATTTAGCTTCACATTCATCGATTTAGCCCACGTGAACTCAGATTTGATGGTTAGATTGAAGAAATTTAGCTTCACATTCATCGATTTAGCCCACGTGAACTCAGATTTGATGGTTAGATTGAAGAAATTTAGCTTCACATTCATCGATTTAGCCCACGTGAACTCAGATTTGATGGTTAGATTGAAAAATTTAGCTTCACATTTCGATTTAGCCCACGTGAACTCAGATTTGATGGTTAGATTGAAGAAATTTAGCTTCACATTCATCGATTTAGCCCACGTGAACTCAGATTTGATGGTTAGATTGAAGAAATTTAGCTTCACATTCATCGATTTAGCCCACGTGAACTCAGATTTGATGGTTAGATTGAAGAAATTTAGCTTCACATTCATCGATTTAGCCCACGTGAACTCAGATTTGATGGTTAGATTGAAGAAATTTAGCTTCACATTCATCGATTTAGCCCACGTGAACTCAGATTTGATGGTTAGATTGAAGAAATTTAGCTTCACATTCATCGATTTAGCCCACGTGAACTCAGATTTGATGGTTAGATTGAAGAAATTTAGCTTCACATTCATCGATTTAGCCCACGTGAACTCAGATTTGATGGTTAGATTGAAGAAATTTAGCTTCACATTCGTCGATTTAGCCACGTGAACTCAGATTTGATGGTTAGATTGAAGAAATTTAGCTTCACATTCATCGATTTAGCCACGTGAACTCAGATTTGATGGTTAGATTGAAGAAATTTAGCTTCACATTCATCGATTTAGCCCACGTGAACTCAGATTTGATGGTTAGATTGAAGAAATTTAGCTTCACATTCATCGATTTAGCCCACGTGAACTCAGATTTGATGGTTAGATTGAAGAAATTTAGCTTCACATTCATCGATTTAGCCCACGTGAACTCAGATTTGATGGTTAGATTGAAGAAATTTAGCTTCACATTCATCGATTTAGCCCACGTGAACTCAGATTTGATGGTTAGATTGAAGAAATTTAGCTTCACATTCATCGATTTAGCCCACGTGAACTCAGATTTGATGGTTAGATTGAAGAAATTTAGCTTCACATTCATCGATTTAGCCCACGTGAACTCAGATTTGATGGTTAGATTGAAGAAATTTAGCTTCACATTCATCGATTTAGCCCACGTGAACTCAGATTTGATGGTTAGATTGAAGAAATTTAGCTTCACATTCATCGATTTAGCCCACGTGAACTCAGATTTGATGGTTAGATTGAAGAAATTTAGCTTCACATTCATCGATTTAGCCCACGTGAACTCAGATTTGATGGTTAGATTGAAGAAATTTAGCTTCACATTCATCGATTTAGCCCACGTGAACTCAGATTTGATGGTTAGATTGAAGAAATTTAGCTTCACATTCATCGATTTAGCCCACGTGAACTCAGATTTGATGGTTAGATTGAAGAAATTTAGCTTCATTCATCGATTTAGCCCACGTGAACTCAGATTTGATGGTTAGATTGAAGAAATTTAGCTTCACATTCATCGATTTAGCCCACGTGAACTCAGATTTGATGGTTAGATTGAAGAAATTTAGCTTCACATTCATCGATTTAGCCCACGTGAACTCAGATTTGATGGTTAGATTGAAGAAATTTAGCTTCACATTCATCGATTTAGCCCACGTGAACTCAGATTTGATGGTTAGATTGAAGAAATTTAGCTTCACATTCATCGATTTAGCCCACGTGAACTCAGATTTGATGGTTAGATTGAAGAAATTTAGCTTCACATTCATCGATTTAGCCCACGTGAACTCAGATTTGATGGTTAGATTGAAGAAATTTAGCTTCACATTCATCGATTTAGCCCACGTGAACTCAGATTTGATGGTTAGATTGAAGAAATTTAGCTTCACATTCATCGATTTAGCCCACGTGAACTCAGATTTGATGGTTAGATTGAAGAAATTTAGCTTCACATTCATCGATTTAGCCCACGTGAACTCAGATTTGATGGTTAGATTGAAGAAATTTAGCTTCACATTCATCGATTTAGCCCACGTGAACTCAGATTTGATGGTTAGATTGAAGAAATTTAGCTTCACATTCATCGATTTAGCCCACGTGAACTCAGATTTGATGGTTAGATTGAAGAAATTTAGCTTCACATTCATCGATTTAGCCCACGTGAACTCAGATTTGATGGTTAGATTGAAGAAATTTAGCTTCACATTCATCGATTTAGCCCACGTGAACTCAGATTTGATGGTTAGATTGAAGAAATTTAGCTTCACATTCATCGATTTAGCCCACGTGAACTCAGATTTGATGGTTAGATTGAAGAAATTTAGCTTCACATTCATCGATTTAGCCCACGTGAACTCAGATTTGATGGTTAGATTGAAGAAATTTAGCTTCACATTCATCGATTTAGCCCACGTGAACTCAGATTTGATGGTTAGATTGAAGAAATTTAGCTTCACATTCATCGATTTAGCCCACGTGAACTCAGATTTGATGGTTAGATTGAAGAAATTTAGCTTCACATTCATCGATTTAGCCCACGTGAACTCAGATTTGATGGTTAGATTGAAGAAATTTAGCTTCACATTCATCGATTTAGCCCACGTGAACTCAGATTTGATGGTTAGATTGAAGAAATTTAGCTTCACATCGATTTAGCCCACGTGAACTCAGATTTGATGGTTAGATTGAAGAAATTTAGCTTCACATTCATCGATTTAGCCCACGTGAACTCAGATTTGATGGTTAGATTGAAGAAATTTAGCTTCACATTCATCGATTTAGCCCACGTGAACTCAGATTTGATGGTTAGATTGAAGAAATTTAGCTTCACATTCCGATTTAGCCCACGTGAACTCAGATTTGATGGTTAGATTGAAGAAATTTAGCTTCACATTCATCGATTTAGCCCACGTGAACTCAGATTTGATGGTTAGATTGAAGAAATTTAGCTTCACATTCATCGATTTAGCCCACGTGAACTCAGATTTGATGGTTAGATTGAAGAAATTTAGCTTCACATTCATCGATTTAGCCCACGTGAACTCAGATTTGATGGTTAGATTGAAGAAATTTAGCTTCACATTCATCGATTTAGCCCACGTGAACTCAGATTTGATGGTTAGATTGAAGAAATTTAGCTTCACATTCATCGATTTAGCCCACGTGAACTCAGATTTGATGGTTAGATTGAAGAAATTTAGCTTCACATTCATCGATTTAGCCCACGTGAACTCAGATTTGATGGTTAGATTGAAGAAATTTAGCTTCACATTCATCGATTTAGCCCACGTGAACTCAGATTTGATGGTTAGATTGAAGAAATTTAGCTTCACATTCATCGATTTAGCCCACGTGAACTCAGATTTGATGGTTAGATTGAAGAAATTTAGCTTCACATTCATCGATTTAGCCCACGTGAACTCAGATTTGATGGTTAGATTGAAGAAATTTAGCTTCACATTCATCGATTTAGCCCACGTGAACTCAGATTTGATGGTTAGATTGAAGAAATTTAGCTTCACATTCATCGATTTAGCCCACGTGAACTCAGATTTGATGGTTAGATTGAAGAAATTTAGCTTCACATTCATCGATTTAGCCCACGTGAACTCAGATTTGATGGTTAGATTGAAGAAATTTAGCTTCACATTCATCGATTTAGCCCACGTGAACTCAGATTTGATGGTTAGATTGAAGAAATTTAGCTTCACATTCATCGATTTAGCCCACGTGAACTCAGATTTGATGGTTAGATTGAAGAAATTTAGCTTCACATTCATCGATTTAGCCCACGTGAACTCAGATTTGATGGTTAGATTGAAGAAATTTAGCTTCACATTCATCGATTTAGCCCACGTGAACTCAGATTTGATGGTTAGATTGAAGAAATTTAGCTTCACATTCGTCGATTTAGCCCACGTGAACTCAGATTTGATGGTTAGATTGAAGAAATTTAGCTTCACATTTCGATTTAGCCCACGTGAACTCAGATTTGATGGTTAGATTGAAGAAATTTAGCTTCACATTCATCGATTTAGCCCACGTGAACTCAGATTTGATGGTTAGATTGAAGAAATTTAGCTTCACATTCATCGATTTAGCCCACGTGAACTCAGATTTGATGGTTAGATTGAAGAAATTTAGCTTCACATTCATCGATTTAGCCCACGTGAACTCAGATTTGATGGTTAGATTGAAGAAATTTAGCTTCACATTCATCGATTTAGCCCACGTGAACTCAGATTGATGGTTCAGATTGAAGAAATTTAGCTTCACATTCATCGATTTAGCCCACGTGAACTCAGATTTGATGGTTAGATTGAAGAAATTTAGCTTCACATTCATCGATTTAGCCCACGTGAACTCAGATTTGATGGTTAGATTGAAGAAATTTAGCTTCACATTCATCGATTTAGCCCACGTGAACTCAGATTTGATGGTTAGATTGAAGAAATTTAGCTTCACATTCATCGATTTAGCCCACGTGAACTCAGATTTGATGGTTAGATTGAAGAAATTTAGCTTCACATTCATCGATTTAGCCACGTGAACTCAGATTTGATGGTTAGATTGAAGAAATTTAGCTTCACATTCATCGATTTAGCCCACGTGAACTCAGATTTGATGGTTAGATTGAAGAAATTTAGCTTCACATTCATCGATTTAGCCACGTGAACTCAGATTTGATGGTTAGATTGAAGAAATTTAGCTTCACATTCATCGATTTAGCCCACGTGAACTCAGATTTGATGGTTAGATTGAAGAAATTTAGCTTCACATTCGTCGATTTAGCCCACGTGAACTCAGATTTGATGGTTAGATTGAAGAAATTTAGCTTCACATTCATCGATTTAGCCCACGTGAACTCAGATTTGATGGTTAGATTGAAGAAATTTAGCTTCACATTCATCGATTTAGCCCACGTGAACTCAGATTGATGGTTAGATTGAAGAAATTTAGCTTCACATTCATCGATTTAGCCCACGTGAACTCAGATTTGATGGTTAGATTGAAGAAATTTAGCTTCACATTCATCGATTTAGCCCACGTGAACTCAGATTTGATGGTTAGATTGAAGAAATTTAGCTTCACATTCATCGATTTAGCCCACGTGAACTCAGATTTGATGGTTAGATTGAAGAAATTTAGCTTCACATTCATCGATTTAGCCCACGTGAACTCAGATTTGATGGTTAGATTGAAGAAATTTAGCTTCACATTCATCGATTTAGCCCACGTGAACTCAGATTTGATGGTTAGATTGAAGAAATTTAGCTTCACATTCATCGATTTAGCCCACGTGAACTCAGATTTGATGGTTAGATTGAAGAAATTTAGCTTCACATTCATCGATTTAGCCCACGTGAACTCAGATTTGATGGTTAGATTGAAGAAATTTAGCTTCACATTCATCGATTTAGCCCACGTGAACTCAGATTTGATGGTTAGATTGAAGAAATTTAGCTTCACATTCGTCGATTTAGCCCACGTGAACTCAGATTTGATGGTTAGATTGAAGAAATTTAGCTTCACATTCATCGATTTAGCCCACGTGAACTCAGATTTGATGGTTAGATTGAAGAAATTTAGCTTCACATTCATCGATTTAGCCCACGTGAACTCAGATTTGATGGTTAGATTGAAGAAATTTAGCTTCACATTCGTCGATTTAGCCCACGTGAACTCAGATTTGATGGTTAGATTGGAAGAAATTTAGCTTCACATTCATCGATTTAGCCCACGTGAACTCAGATTTGATGGTTAGATTGAAGAAATTTAGCTTCACATTCATCGATTTAGCCCACGTGAACTCAGATTTGATGGTTAGATTGAAGAAATTTAGCTTCACATTCATCGATTTAGCCCACGTGAACTCAGATTTGATGGTTAGATTGAAGAAATTTAGCTTCACATTCATCGATTTAGCCCACGTGAACTCAGATTTGATGGTTAGATTGAAGAAATTTAGCTTCACATTCATCGATTTAGCCCACGTGAACTCAGATTGATGGTTAGATTGAAGAATTTAGCTTCACATTCGTCGATTTAGCCCACGTGAACTCAGATTTGATGGTTAGATTTAAGAAATTTAGCTTCACATTCATCGATTTAGCCCACGTGAACTCAGATTTGATGGTTAGATTGAAGAAATTTAGCTTCACATTCATCGATTTAGCCCACGTGAACTCAGATTTGATGGTTAGATTGAAGAAATTTAGCTTCACATTCATCGATTTAGCCCACGTGAACTCAGATTTGATGGTTAGATTGAAGAAATTTAGCTTCACATTCATCGATTAGCCCACGTGCACTCAGATTTGATGGTTAGATTGAAGAAATTTAGCTTCACATTCATCGATTAGCCCACGTGCACTCAGATTTGATGGTTAGATTGAAGAAATTTAGCTTCACATTCATCGATTTAGCCCACGTGCACTCAGATTTGATGGTTAGATTGAAGAAATTTAGCTTCACATTCATCGATTTAGCCCACGTGAACTCAGATTTGATGGTTAGATTGAAGAAATTTAGCTTCACATTCATCGATTTAGCCCACGTGAACTCAGATTTGATGGTTAGATTGAAGAAATTTAGCTTCACATTCATCGATTTAGCCCACGTGAACTCAGATTTGATGGTTAGATTGAAGAAATTTAGCTTCACATTCATCGATTTAGCCCACGTGAACTCAGATTTGATGGTTAGATTGAAGAGATTTAGCTTCCCATTCATCGATTTAGCCCACGTGAACTCAGATTTGATGGTTTGATTGAAGAAATTATCTTCTCTTTCATCGATTTAGCCTACGTGAACTCAGATTTGATGGTTAGATTGAAGAAATTTAGCTTCACATTCATCGATTTAGCCCACGTGAACTCAGATTTGATGGTTAGATTGAAGAAATTTTTCACATTCATCGATTTAGCCCACGTGAACTCAGATTTGATGGTTAGATTGAAGAAATTTAGCTTCACATCATCGATTTAGCCCACGTGAACTCAGATTTGATGGTTAGATTGAAGAAATTTAGCTTCACATTCATCGATTTAGCCCACGTGAACTCAGATTGATGGTTAGATTGAAGAAATTTAGCTTCACATTCATCGATTTAGCCCACGTGAACTCAGATTTGATGGTTAGATTGAAGAAATTTAGCTTCACATTCATCGATTTAGCCCACGTGAACTCAGATTTGATGGTTAGATTGAAGAAATTTAGCTTCACATTCATCGATTTAGCCCACGTGAACTCAGATTTGATGGTTAGATTGAAGAAATTTAGCTTCACATTCATCGATTTAGCCAACGTGAACTCAGATTTGATGGTTAGATTGAAGAAATTTAGCTTCACATTCATCGATTTAGCCCACGTGAACTCAGATTTGATGGTTAGATTGAAGAAATTTAGCTTCACATTCATCGATTTAGCCCACGTGAACTCAGATTTGATGGTTAGATTGAAGAAATTTAGCTTCACATTCATCGATTTAGCCCACGTGAACTCAGATTTGATGGTTAGATTGAAGAAATTTAGCATTCATCGATTTAGCCCACGTGAACTCAGATTTGATGGTTAGATTGAAGAAATTTAGCTTCACATTCATCGATTTAGCCCACGTGAACTCAGATTTGATGGTTAGATTGAAGAAATTTAGTCACATTCATCGATTTAGCCCACGTGAACTCAGATTTGATGGTTAGATTGAAGAAATTTAGCTTCATTCATCGATTTAGCCCACGTGAACTCAGATTTGATGGTTAGATTGAAGAAATTTAGCTTCACATTCATCGATTTAGCCCACGTGAACTCAGATTTGATGGTTAGATTGAAGAAATTTAGCTTCACATTCATCGATTTAGCCCACGTGAACTCAGATTTGATGGTTAGATTGAAGAAATTTAGCTTCACATTCATCGATTTAGCCCACGTGAACTCAGATTTGATGGTTAGATTGAAGAAATTTAGCTTCACATTCATCGATTTAGCCCACGTGAACTCAGATTTGATGGTTAGATTGAAGAAATTTAGCTTCACATCATCGATTTAGCCCACGTGAACTCAGATTTGATGGTTAGATTGAAGAAATTTAGCTTCACATTCATCGATTTAGCCCACGTGAACTCAGATTTGATGGTTAGATTGAAGAAATTTAGCTTCACATTCATCGATTTAGCCACGTGAACTCAGATTGATGGTTAGATTGAAGAAATTTAGCTTCACATTCGTCGATTTAGCCCACGTGAACTCAGATTTGATGGTTTGATTGAAGAAATTTAGCTTCACATTCATCGATTTAGCCCACGTGAACTCAGATTTGATGGTTAGATTGAAGAAATTTAGCTTCACATTCATCGATTTAGCCCACGTGAACTCAGATTTGATGGTTAGATTGAAGAAATTTAGCTTCACATTCATCGATTTAGCCCACGTGAACTCAGATTTGATGGTTAGATTGAAGAAATTTAGCTTCACATTCGTCGATTTAGCCCACGTGAACTCAGATTTGATGGTTAGATTGAAGAAATTTAGCTTCACATTCATCGATTAGCCCACGTGAACTCAGATTTGATGGTTAGATTGAAGAAATTTAGCTTCACATTCGTCGATTTAGCCCACGTGAACTCAGATTTGATGGTAGATTGAAGAAATTTAGCTTCACATCATCGATTTAGCCCACGTGAACTCAGATTGATGGTTAGATTGAAGAAATTTAGCTTCACATTCATCGATTTAGCCCACGTGAACTCAGATTTGATGGTTAGATTGAAGAAATTTAGCTTCACATTCATCGATTTAGCCCACGTGAACTCAGATTTGATGGTTAGATTGAAGAAATTTAGCTTCACATTTCGATTTAGCCCACGTGAACTCAGATTGATGGTTAGATTGAAGAAATTTAGCTTCACATTCATCGATTTAGCCCACGTGAACTCAGATTGATGGTTAGATTGAAGAAATTTAGCTTCACATTCATCGATTAGCCCACGTGAACTCAGATTGATGGTTAGATTGAAGAAATTTAGCTTCACATCATCGATTAGCCCACGTGAACTCAGATTTGATGGTTAGATTGAAGAAATTTAGCTTCACATTCATCGATTTAGCCCACGTGAACTCAGATTTGATGGTTAGATTGAAGAAATTTAGCTTCACATTCATCGATTTAGCCCACGTGAACTCAGATTTGATGGTTAGATTGAGAAATTAGCTTCACATTCATCGATTTAGCCCACGTGAACTCAGATTGATGGTTAGATTGAAGAAATTTAGCTTCACATTCATCGATTTAGCCCACGTGAACTCAGATTTGATGGTTAGATTGAAGAAATTTAGCTTCACATTCATCGATTTAGCCCACGTGAACTCAGATTTGATGGTTAGATTGAAGAAATTTAGCTTCACATTCATCGATTAGCCCACGTGAACTCAGATTTGATGGTTAGATGAAGCAAATTTAGCTTCACATTCATCGATTTAGCCCACGTGAACTCAGATTTGATGGTTAGATTGAAGAAATTTAGCTTCACATTCATCGATTTAGCCCACGTGAACTCAGGTTTGATGGTTAGATTGAAGAAATTTAGCTTCACATTCATCGATTTAGCCCACGTGAACTCAGATTTGATGGTTAGATTGAAGAAATTTAGCTTCACATTCATCGATTTAGCCCACGTGAACTCAGATTTGATGGTTAGATTGAAGAAATTTAGCTTCACATTCATCGATTTAGCCCACGTGAACTCAGATTTGATGGTTAGATTGAAGAAATTTAGCTTCACATTCATCGATTTAGCCCACGTGAACTCAGATTTGATGGTTAGATTGAAGAAATTTAGCTTCACATTCATCGATTTAGCCCACGTGAACTCAGATTTGATGGTTAGATTGAAGAAATTTAGCTTCACATTCATCGATTTAGCCCACGTGAACTCAGATTTGATGGTTAGATTGAAGAAATTTAGCTTCACATTCATCGATTTAGCCCACGTGAACTCAGATTTGATGGTTAGATTGAAGAAATTTAGCTTCACATTCATCGATTTAGCCCACGTGAACTCAGATTTGATGGTTAGATTGAAGAAATTTAGCTTCACATTCATCGATTTAGCCCACGTGAACTCAGATTTGATGGTTAGATTGAAGAAATTTAGCTTCACATTCATCGATTTAGCCCACGTGAACTCAGATTTGATGGTTAGATTGAAGAAATTTAGCTTCACATTCATCGATTTAGCCCACGTGAACTCAGATTTGATGGTTAGATTGAAGAAATTTAGCTTCACATTCATCGATTTAGCCCACGTGAACTCAGATTTGATGGTTAGATTGAAGAAATTTAGCTTCACATTCATCGATTTAGCCCACGTGAACTCAGATTTGATGGTTAGATTGAAGAAATTTAGCTTCACATTCATCGATTTAGCCCTGACTCAGATTTGATGGTTAGATTGAAGAAATTTAGCTTCACATTCATCGATTTAGCCCACGTGAACTCAGATTTGATGGTTAGATTGAAGAAATTTAGCTTCACATTCATCGATTTAGCCCACGTGAACTCAGATTTGATGGTTAGATTGAAGAAATTTAGCTTCACATTCATCGATTTAGCCCACGTGAACTCAGATTTGATGGTTAGATTGAAGAAATTTAGCTTCACATTCATCGATTTAGCCCACGTGAACTCAGATTTGATGGTTAGATTGAAGAAATTTAGCTTCACATTCATCGATTTAGCCCACGTGAACTCAGATTTGATGGTTAGATTGAAGAAATTTAGCTTCACATTCATCGATTTAGCCCACGTGAACTCAGATTTGATGGTTAGATTGAAGAAATTTAGCTTCACATTCATCGATTTAGCCCACGTGAACTCAGATTTGATGGTTAGATTGAAGAAATTTAGCTTCACATTCATCGATTTAGCCCACGTGAACTCAGATTTGATGGTTAGATTGAAGAAATTTAGCTTCACATTCATCGATTTAGCCCACGTGAACTCAGATTTGATGGTTAGATTGAAGAAATTTAGCTTCACATTCATCGATTTAGCCCACGTGAACTCAGATTTGATGGTTAGATTGAAGAAATTTAGCTTCACATTCATCGATTTAGCCCACGTGAACTCAGATTTGATGGTTAGATTGAAGAAATTTAGCTTCACATTCATCGATTTAGCCCACGTGAACTCAGATTTGATGGTTAGATTGAAGAAATTTAGCTTCACATTCATCGATTTAGCCCACGTGAACTCAGATTTGATGGTTAGATTGAAGAAATTTAGCTTCACATTCATCGATTTAGCCCACGTGAACTCAGATTTGATGGTTAGATTGAAGAAATTTAGCTTCACATTCATCGATTTAGCCCACGTGAACTCAGATTTGATGGTTAGATTGAAGAAATTTAGCTTCACATTCATCGATTTAGCCCACGTGAACTCAGATTTGATGGTTAGATTGAAGAAATTTAGCTTCACATTCATCGATTTAGCCCACGTGAACTCAGATTTGATGGTTAGATTGAAGAAATTTAGCTTCACATTCATCGATTTAGCCCACGTGAACTCAGATTTGATGGTTAGATTGAAGAAATTTAGCTTCACATTCATCGATTTAGCCCACGTGAACTCAGATTTGATGGTTAGATTGAAGAAATTTAGCTTCACATTCATCGATTTAGCCCACGTGAACTCAGATTTGATGGTTAGATTGAAGAAATTTAGCTTCACATTCATCGATTTAGCCCACGTGAACTCAGATTTGATGGTTAGATTGAAGAAATTTAGCTTCACATTCATCGATTTAGCCCACGTGAACTCAGATTTGATGGTTAGATTGAAGAAATTTAGCTTCACATTCATCGATTTAGCCCACGTGAACTCAGATTTGATGGTTAGATTGAAGAAATTTAGCTTCACATTCATCGATTTAGCCCACGTGAACTCAGATTTGATGGTTAGATTGAAGAAATTTAGCTTCACATTCATCGATTTAGCCCACGTGAACTCAGATTTGATGGTTAGATTGAAGAAATTTAGCTTCACATTCATCGATTTAGCCCACGTGAACTCAGATTTGATGGTTAGATTGAAGAAATTTAGCTTCACATTCATCGATTTAGCCCACGTGAACTCAGATTTGATGGTTAGATTGAAGAAATTTAGCTTCACATTCATCGATTTAGCCCACGTGAACTCAGATTTGATGGTTAGATTGAAGAAATTTAGCTTCACATTCATCGATTTAGCCCACGTGAACTCAGATTTGATGGTTAGATTGAAGAAATTTAGCTTCACATTCATCGATTTAGCCCACGTGAACTCAGATTTGATGGTTAGATTGAAGAAATTTAGCTTCACATTCATCGATTTAGCCCACGTGAACTCAGATTTGATGGTTAGATTGAAGAAATTTAGCTTCACATTCATCGATTTAGCCCACGTGAACTCAGATTTGATGGTTAGATTGAAGAAATTTAGCTTCACATTCATCGATTTAGCCCACGTGAACTCAGATTTGATGGTTAGATTGAAGAAATTTAGCTTCACATTCATCGATTTAGCCCACGTGAACTCAGATTTGATGGTTAGATTGAAGAAATTTAGCTTCACATTCATCGATTTAGCCCACGTGAACTCAGATTTGATGGTTAGATTGAAGAAATTTAGCTTCACATTCATCGATTTAGCCCACGTGAACTCAGATTTGATGGTTAGATTGAAGAAATTTAGCTTCACATTCATCGATTTAGCCCACGTGAACTCAGATTTGATGGTTAGATTGAAGAAATTTAGCTTCACATTCATCGATTTAGCCCACGTGAACTCAGATTTGATGGTTAGATTGAAGAAATTTAGCTTCACATTCATCGATTTAGCCCACGTGAACTCAGATTTGATGGTTAGATTGAAGAAATTTAGCTTCACATTCATCGATTTAGCCCACGTGAACTCAGATTTGATGGTTAGATTGAAGAAATTTAGCTTCACATTCATCGATTTAGCCCACGTGAACTCAGATTTGATGGTTAGATTGAAGAAATTTAGCTTCACATTCATCGATTTAGCCCACGTGAACTCAGATTTGATGGTTAGATTGAAGAAATTTAGCTTCACATTCATCGATTTAGCCCACGTGAACTCAGATTTGATGGTTAGATTGAAGAAATTTAGCTTCACATTCATCGATTTAGCCCACGTGAACTCAGATTTGATGGTTAGATTGAAGAATTTAGCTTCACATTCATCGATTTAGCCCACGTGAACTCAGATTTGATGGTTAGATTGAAGAAATTTAGCTTCACATTCATCGATTTAGCCCACGTGAACTCAGATTTGATGGTTAGATTGAAGAAATTTAGCTTCACATTCATCGATTTAGCCCACGTGAACTCAGATTTGATGGTTAGATTGAAGAAATTTAGCTTCACATTCATCGATTTAGCCCACGTGAACTCAGATTTGATGGTTAGATTGAAGAAATTTAGCTTCACATTCATCGATTTAGCCCACGTGAACTCAGATTTGATGGTTAGATTGAAGAAATTTAGCTTCACATTCATCGATTTAGCCCACGTGAACTCAGATTTGATGGTTAGATTGAAGAAATTTAGCTTCACATTCATCGATTTAGCCCACGTGAACTCAGATTTGATGGTTAGATTGAAGAAATTTAGCTTCACATTCATCGATTTAGCCCACGTGAACTCAGATTTGATGGTTAGATTGAAGAAATTTAGCTTCACATTCATCGATTTAGCCCACGTGAACTCAGATTTGATGGTTAGATTGAAGAAATTTAGCTTCACATTCATCGATTTAGCCCACGTGAACTCAGATTTGATGGTTAGATTGAAGAAATTTAGCTTCACATTCATCGATTTAGCCCACGTGAACTCAGATTTGATGGTTAGATTGAAGAAATTTAGCTTCACATTCATCGATTTAGCCCACGTGAACTCAGATTTGATGGTTAGATTGAAGAAATTTAGCTTCACATTCATCGATTTAGCCCACGTGAACTCAGATTTGATGGTTAGATTGAAGAAATTTAGCTTCACATTCATCGATTTAGCCCACGTGAACTCAGATTTGATGGTTAGATTGAAGAAATTTAGCTTCACATTCATCGATTTAGCCCACGTGAACTCAGATTTGATGGTTAGATTGAAGAAATTTAGCTTCACATTCATCGATTTAGCCCACGTGAACTCAGATTTGATGGTTAGATTGAAGAAATTTAGCTTCACATTCATCGATTTAGCCCACGTGAACTCAGATTTGATGGTTAGATTGAGAGAAATTTAGCTTCACATTCATCGATTTAGCCCACGTGAACTCAGATTTGATGGTTAGATTGAAGAAATTTAGCTTCACATTCATCGATTTAGCCCACGTGAACTCAGATTTGATGGTTAGATTGAAGAAATTTAGCTTCACATTCATCGATTTAGCCCACGTGAACTCAGATTTGATGGTTAGATTGAAGAAATTTAGCTTCACATTCATCGATTTAGCCCACGTGAACTCAGATTTGATGGTTAGATTGAAGAAATTTAGCTTCACATTCATCGATTTAGCCCACGTGAACTCAGATTTGATGGTTAGATTGAAGAAATTTAGCTTCACATTCATCGATTTAGCCCACGTGAACTCAGATTTGATGGTTAGATTGAAGAAATTTAGCTTCACATTCATCGATTTAGCCCACGTGAACTCAGATTTGATGGTTAGATTGAAGAAATTTAGCTTCACATTCATCGATTTAGCCCACGTGAACTCAGATTTGATGGTTAGATTGAAGAAATTTAGCTTCACATTCATCGATTTAGCCCACGTGAACTCAGATTTGATGGTTAGATTGAAGAAATTTAGCTTCACATTCATCGATTTAGCCCACGTGAACTCAGATTTGATGGTTAGATTGAAGAATTTAGCTTCACATTCATCGATTTAGCCCACGTGACTCAGATTTGATGGTTAGATTGAAGAAATTTAGCTTCACATTCATCGATTTAGCCCACGTGAACTCAGATTTGATGGTTAGATTGAAGAAATTTAGCTTCACATTCATCGATTTAGCCCACGTGAACTCAGATTTGATGGTTAGATTGAAGAAATTTAGCTTCACATTCATCGATTTAGCCCACGTGAACTCAGATTTGATGGTTAGATTGAAGAAATTTAGCTTCACATTCATCGATTTAGCCCACGTGAACTCAGATTTGATGGTTAGATTGAAGAAATTTAGCTTCACATTCATCGATTTAGCCCACGTGAACTCAGATTTGATGGTTAGATTGAAGAAATTTAGCTTCACATTCATCGATTTAGCCCACGTGAACTCAGATTTGATGGTTAGATTGAAGAAATTTAGCTTCACATTCATCGATTTAGCCCACGTGAACTCAGATTTGATGGTTAGATTGAAGATATTTAGCTTCACATTCATCGATTTAGCCCACGTGAACTCAGATTTGATGGTTAGATTGAAGAAATTTAGCTTCACATTCATCGATTTAGCCCACGTGAACTCAGATTTGATGGTTAGATTGAAGAAATTTAGCTTCACATTCATCGATTTAGCCCACGTGAACTCAGATTTGATGGTTAGATTGAAGAAATTTAGCTTCACATTCATCGATTTAGCCCACGTGAACTCAGATTTGATGGTTAGATTGAAGAAATTTAGCTTCACATTCATCGATTTAGCCCACGTGAACTCAGATTTGATGGTTAGATTGAAGAATTTTAGCTTCACATTCATCGATTTAGCCCACGTGAACTCAGATTTGATGGTTAGATTGAAGATTTAGCTTCACATTCATCGATTTAGCCCACGTGCTCAGATTTGATGGTTAGATTGAAGAAATTTAGCTTCACATTCATCGATTTAGCCCACGTGAACTCAGATTTGATGGTTAGATTGAAGATTTAGCTTCACATTCATCGATTTAGCCCACGTGAACTCAGATTTGATGGTTAGATTGAAGAAATTTAGCTTCACATTCATCGATTTAGCCCACGTGAACTCAGATTTGATGGTTAGATTGAAGAAATTTAGCTTCACATTCATCGATTTAGCCCACGTGAACTCAGATTTGATGGTTAGATTGAAGAAATTTAGCTTCACATTCATCGATTTAGCCCACGTGAACTCAGATTTGATGGTTAGATTGAAGAAATTTAGCTTCACATTCATCGATTTAGCCCACGTGAACTCAGATTTGATGGTTAGATTGAAGAAATTTAGCTTCACATTCATCGATTTAGCCCACGTGAACTCAGATTTGATGGTTAGATTGAAGAAATTTAGCTTCACATTCATCGATTTAGCCCACGTGAACTCAGATTTGATGGTTAGATTGAAGAAATTTAGCTTCACATTCATCGATTTAGCCCACGTGAACTCAGATTTGATGGTTAGATTGAAGAAATTTAGCTTCACATTCATCGATTTAGCCCACGTGAACTCAGATTTGATGGTTAGATTGAAGAAATTTAGCTTCACATTCATCGATTTAGCCCACGTGAACTCAGATTTGATGGTTAGATTGAAGAATTTAGCTTCACATTCATCGATTTAGCCCACGTGAACTCAGATTTGATGGTTAGATTGAAGAAATTTAGCTTCACATTCATCGATTTAGCCCACGTGACTCAGATTTGATGGTTAGATTGAAGAAATTTAGCTTCACATTCATCGATTTAGCCCACGTGAACTCAGATTTGATGGTTAGATTGAAGAAATTTAGCTTCACATTCATCGATTTAGCCCACGTGAACTCAGATTTGATGGTTAGATTGAAGAAATTTAGCTTCACATTCATCGATTTAGCCCACGTGACTCAGATTTGATGGTTAGATTGAAGAAATTTAGCTTCACATTCATCGATTTAGCCCACGTGAACTCAGATTTGATGGTTAGATTGAAGAAATTTAGCTTCACATTCATCGATTTAGCCCACGTGAACTCAGATTTGATGGTTAGATTGAAGAATTTAGCTTCACATTCATCGATTTAGCCCACGTGAACTCAGATTTGATGGTTAGATTGAAGAATTTAGCTTCACATTCATCGATTTAGCCCACGTGAACTCAGATTTGATGGTTAGATTGAAGAAATTTAGCTTCACATTCATCGATTTAGCCCACGTGAACTCAGATTTGATGGTTAGATTGAAGATTTAGCTTCACTTCATCGATTTAGCCCGTGACTCAGATTTGATGGTTAGATTGAAGAAATTTAGCTTCACATTCATCGATTTAGCCCACGTGACTCAGATTTGATGGTTAGATTGAAGAATTTAGCTTCACATTCATCGATTTAGCCCACGTGAACTCAGATTTGATGGTTAGATTGAAGAAATTTAGCTTCACATTCGTCGATTTAGCCCACGTGAACTCAGATTTGATGGTTGATTGAAGAAATTTAGCTTCACATTCATCGATTTAGCCCACGTGAACTCAGATTTGATGGTTGATTGAAGAAATTTAGCTTCACATTCATCGATTTAGCCCACGTGAACTCAGATTTGATGGTTAGATTGAAGAAATTTAGCTTCACATTCATCGATTTAGCCCACGTGAACTCAGATTTGATGGTTAGATTGAAGAAATTTAGCTTCACATTCATCGATTTAGCCCACGTGAACTCAATTTGATGGTTAGATTGAAGAAATTTAGCTTCACATTCATCGATTTAGCCCACGTGAACTCAGATTTGATGGTTTAGATTGAAGAAATTTAGCTTCACATTCATCGATTTAGCCCACGTGAACTCAGATTTGATGGTTAGATTGAGAGATTTAGCTTCACATTCGCGATTTAGCCCACGTGAACTCAGATTTGATGGTTATTGAAGATTTAGCTTCACATTCATCGATTTAGCCCACGTGAACTCAGATTTGATGGTTAGATTGAAGAAATTTAGCTTCACATTCATCGATTTAGCCCAC
>MRSW03000597.1:0-39900 GCA_001923025.3 Taenia multiceps
ATTGAAGAAATTTAGCTTCACATTCGTCGATTTAGCCCACGTGAACTCAGATTGATGGTTAGATTGAAGAAATTTACTTCACATTCGTCGATTTAGCCCACGTGAACTCAGATTTGATGGTTAGATTGAAGAAATTTAGCTTCACATTCATCGATTTAGCCCACGTGAACTCAGATTTGATGGTTAGATTGAAGAAATTTAGCTTCACATTCATCGATTTAGCCCACGTGAACTCAGATTTGATGGTTAGATTGAAGAAATTTAGCTTCACATTTGTCGATTTAGCCCACGTGAACTCAGATTTGATGGTTAGATTGAAGAAATTTAGCTTCACATTCATCGATTTAGCCCACGTGAACTCAGATTTGATGGTTAGATTGAAGAAATTTAGCTTCACATTCGTCGATTTAGCCCACGTGAACTCAGATTTGATGGTTAGATTGAAGAAATTTAGCTTCACATTCATCGATTTAGCCCACGTGAACTCAGATTTGATGGTTAGATTGAAGAAATTTAGCTTCACATTCATCGATTTAGCCCACGTGAACTCAGATTTGATGGTTAGATTGAAGAAATTTAGCTTCACATTCATCGATTTAGCCCACGTGAACTCAGATTTGATGGTTAGATTGAAGAAATTTAGCTTCACATTCATCGATTTAGCCCACGTGAACTCAGATTTGATGGTTAGATTGAAGAAATTTAGCTTCACATTCATCGATTTAGCCCACGTGAACTCAGATTTGATGGTTAGATTGAAGAAATTTAGCTTCACATTCATCGATTTAGCCCACGTGAACTCAGATTTGATGGTTAGATTGAAGAAATTTAGCTTCACATTCATCGATTTAGCCCACGTGAACTCAGATTTGATGGTTAGATTGAAGAAATTTAGCTTCACATTCGTCGATTTAGCCCACGTGAACTCAGATTTGATGGTTAGATTGAAGAAATTTAGCTTCACATTCATCGATTTAGCCCACGTGAACTCAGATTTGATGGTTAGATTGAAGAAATTTAGCTTCACATTCGTCGATTTAGCCCACGTGAACTCAGATTTGATGGTTAGATTGAAGAAATTTAGCTTCACATTCTCGATTTAGCCCACGTGAACTCAGATTTGATGGTTAGATTGAAGAAATTTAGCTTCACATCATTTAGCCCACGTGAACTCAGATTTGATGGTTAGATTGAAGAAATTTAGCTTCACATTCATCGATTTAGCCCACGTGAACTCAGATTTGATGGTTGAAGAAATTTAGCTTCACATTCATCGATTTAGCCCACGTGAACTCAGATTTGATGGTTAGATTGAAGAAATTTAGCTTCACATTCATCGATTTAGCCCACGTGAACTCAGATTTGATGGTTAGATTGAAGAAATTTAGCTTCACATTCATCGATTTAGCCCACGTGAACTCAGATTTGATGGTTAGATTGAAGAATTTAGCTTCACATTCATCGATTTAGCCCACGTGAACTCAGATTTGATGGTTAGATTGAAGAAATTTAGCTTCACATTCATCGATTTAGCCCACGTGAACTCAGATTTGATGGTTAGATTGAAGAAATTTAGCTTCACATTCATCGATTTAGCCCACGTGAACTCAGATTTGATGGTTAGATTGAAGAAATTTAGCTTCACATTCATCGATTTAGCCCACGTGAACTCAGATTTGATGGTTAGATTGAAGAAATTTAGCTTCACATTCATCGATTTAGCCCACGTGAACTCAGATTTGATGGTTAGATTGAAGAAATTTAGCTTCACATTCATCGATTTAGCCCACGTGAACTCAGATTTGATGGTTAGATTGAAGAAATTTAGCTTCACATTCATCGATTTAGCCCACGTGAACTCAGATTTGATGGTTAGATTGAAGAAATTTAGCTTCACATTCATCGATTTAGCCCACGTGAACTCAGATTTGATGGTTAGATTGAAGAAATTTAGCTTCACATTCGTCGATTTAGCCCACGTGAACTCAGATTTGATGGTTAGATTGAAGAAATTTAGCTTCACATTCATCGATTTAGCCCACGTGAACTCAGATTTGATGGTTAGATTGAAGAAATTTAGCTTCACATTCATCGATTTAGCCCACGTGAACTCAGATTTGATGGTTAGATTGAAGAAATTTAGCTTCACATTCATCGATTTAGCCCACGTGAACTCAGATTTGATGGTTAGATTGAAGAAATTTAGCTTCACATTCGTCGATTTAGCCCACGTGAACTCAGATTTGATGGTTAGATTGAAGAAATTTAGCTTCACATTCATCGATTTAGCCCACGTGAACTCAGATTTGATGGTTAGATTGAAGAAATTTAGCTTCACATTCATCGATTTAGCCCACGTGAACTCAGATTTGATGGTTAGATTGAAGAAATTTAGCTTCACATTCATCGATTTAGCCCACGTGAACTCAGATTTGATGGTTAGATTGAAGAAATTTAGCTTCACATTCGTCGATTTAGCCCACGTGAACTCAGATTTGATGGTTAGATTGAAGAAATTTAGCTTCACATTCGTCGATTTAGCCCACGTGAACTCAGATTTGATGGTTAGATTGAAGAAATTTAGCTTCACATTCATCGATTTAGCCCACGTGAACTCAGATTTGATGGTTAGATTGAAGAAATTTAGCTTCACATTCATCGATTTAGCCCACGTGAACTCAGATTTGATGGTTAGATTGAAGAAATTTAGCTTCACATTCATCGATTTAGCCCACGTGAACTCAGATTTGATGGTTAGATTGAAGAAATTTAGCTTCACATTCATCGATTTAGCCCACGTGAACTCAGATTTGATGGTTAGATTGAAGAAATTTAGCTTCACATTCATCGATTTAGCCCACGTGAACTCAGATTTGATGGTTAGATTGAAGAAATTTAGCTTCACATTCATCGATTTAGCCCACGTGAACTCAGATTTGATGGTTAGATTGAAGAAATTTAGCTTCACATTCATCGATTTAGCCCACGTGAACTCAGATTTGATGGTTAGATTGAAGAAATTTAGCTTCACATTCATCGATTTAGCCCACGTGAACTCAGATTTGATGGTTAGATTGAAGAAATTTAGCTTCACATTCATCGATTTAGCCCACGTGAACTCAGATTTGATGGTTAGATTGAAGAAATTTAGCTTCACATTCATCGATTTAGCCCACGTGAACTCAGATTTGATGGTTAGATTGAAGAAATTTAGCTTCACATTCATCGATTTAGCCCACGTGAACTCAGATTTGATGGTTAGATTGAAGAAATTTAGCTTCACATTCATCGATTTAGCCCACGTGAACTCAGATTTGATGGTTAGATTGAAGAAATTTAGCTTCACATTCATCGATTTAGCCCACGTGAACTCAGATTTGATGGTTAGATTGAAGAAATTTAGCTTCACATTCATCGATTTAGCCCACGTGAACTCAGATTTGATGGTTAGATTGAAGAAATTTAGCTTCACATTCATCGATTTAGCCCACGTGAACTCAGATTTGATGGTTAGATTGAAGAAATTTAGCTTCACATTCATCGATTTAGCCCACGTGAACTCAGATTTGATGGTTAGATTGAAGAAATTTAGCTTCACATTCATCGATTTAGCCCACGTGAACTCAGATTTGATGGTTAGATTGAAGAAATTTAGCTTCACATTCATCGATTTAGCCCACGTGAACTCAGATTTGATGGTTAGATTGAAGAAATTTAGCTTCACATTCATCGATTTAGCCCACGTGAACTCAGATTTGATGGTTAGATTGAAGAAATTTAGCTTCACATTCATCGATTTAGCCCACGTGAACTCAGATTTGATGGTTAGATTGAAGAAATTTAGCTTCACATTCGTCGATTTAGCCCACGTGAACTCAGATTTGATGGTTAGATTGAAGAAATTTAGCTTCACATTCGTCGATTTAGCCCACGTGAACTCAGATTTGATGGTTAGATTGAAGAAATTTAGCTTCACATTCATCGATTTAGCCCACGTGAACTCAGATTTGATGGTTAGATTGAAGAAATTTAGCTTCACATTCATCGATTTAGCCCACGTGAACTCAGATTTGATGGTTAGATTGAAGAAATTTAGCTTCACATTCATCGATTTAGCCCACGTGAACTCAGATTTGATGGTTAGATTGAAGAAATTTAGCTTCACATTCATCGATTTAGCCCACGTGAACTCAGATTTGATGGTTAGATTGAAGAAATTTAGCTTCACATTCATCGATTTAGCCCACGTGAACTCAGATTTGATGGTTAGATTGAAGAAATTTAGCTTCACATTCATCGATTTAGCCCACGTGAACTCAGATTTGATGGTTAGATTGAAGAAATTTAGCTTCACATTCATCGATTTAGCCCACGTGAACTCAGATTTGATGGTTAGATTGAAGAAATTTAGCTTCACATTCATCGATTTAGCCCACGTGAACTCAGATTTGATGGTTAGATTGAAGAAATTTAGCTTCACATTCATCGATTTAGCCCACGTGAACTCAGATTTGATGGTTAGATTGAAGAAATTTAGCTTCACATTCATCGATTTAGCCCACGTGAACTCAGATTTGATGGTTAGATTGAAGAAATTTAGCTTCACATTCATCGATTTAGCCCACGTGAACTCAGATTTGATGGTTAGATTGAAGAAATTTAGCTTCACATTCGTCGATTTAGCCCACGTGAACTCAGATTTGATGGTTAGATTGAAGAAATTTAGCTTCACATTCATCGATTTAGCCCACGTGAACTCAGATTTGATGGTTAGATTGAAGAAATTTAGCTTCACATTCATCGATTTAGCCCACGTGAACTCAGATTTGATGGTTAGATTGAAGAAATTTAGCTTCACATTCATCGATTTAGCCCACGTGAACTCAGATTTGATGGTTAGATTGAAGAAATTTAGCTTCACATTCATCGATTTAGCCCACGTGAACTCAGATTTGATGGTTAGATTGAAGAAATTTAGCTTCACATTCATCGATTTAGCCCACGTGAACTCAGATTTGATGGTTAGATTGAAGAAATTTAGCTTCACATTCATCGATTTAGCCCACGTGAACTCAGATTTGATGGTTAGATTGAAGAAATTTAGCTTCACATTCATCGATTTAGCCCACGTGAACTCAGATTTGATGGTTAGATTGAAGAAATTTAGCTTCACATTCATCGATTTAGCCCACGTGAACTCAGATTTGATGGTTAGATTGAAGAAATTTAGCTTCACATTCATCGATTTAGCCCACGTGAACTCAGATTTGATGGTTAGATTGAAGAAATTTAGCTTCACATTCATCGATTTAGCCCACGTGAACTCAGATTTGATGGTTAGATTGAAGAAATTTAGCTTCACATTCATCGATTTAGCCCACGTGAACTCAGATTTGATGGTTAGATTGAAGAAATTTAGCTTCACATTCATCGATTTAGCCCACGTGAACTCAGATTTGATGGTTAGATTGAAGAAATTTAGCTTCACATTCATCGATTTAGCCCACGTGAACTCAGATTTGATGGTTAGATTGAAGAAATTTAGCTTCACATTCATCGATTTAGCCCACGTGAACTCAGATTTGATGGTTAGATTGAAGAAATTTAGCTTCACATTCATCGATTTAGCCCACGTGAACTCAGATTTGATGGTTAGATTGAAGAAATTTAGCTTCACATTCATCGATTTAGCCCACGTGAACTCAGATTTGATGGTTAGATTGAAGAAATTTAGCTTCACATTCATCGATTTAGCCCACGTGAACTCAGATTTGATGGTTAGATTGAAGAAATTTAGCTTCACATTCATCGATTTAGCCCACGTGAACTCAGATTTGATGGTTAGATTGAAGAAATTTAGCTTCACATTCATCGATTTAGCCCACGTGAACTCAGATTTGATGGTTAGATTGAAGAAATTTAGCTTCACATTCATCGATTTAGCCCACGTGAACTCAGATTTGATGGTTAGATTGAAGAAATTTAGCTTCACATTCATCGATTTAGCCCACGTGAACTCAGATTTGATGGTTAGATTGAAGAAATTTAGCTTCACATTCATCGATTTAGCCCACGTGAACTCAGATTTGATGGTTAGATTGAAGAAATTTAGCTTCACATTCATCGATTTAGCCCACGTGAACTCAGATTTGATGGTTAGATTGAAGAAATTTAGCTTCACATTCGTCGATTTAGCCCACGTGAACTCAGATTTGATGGTTAGATTGAAGAAATTTAGCTTCACATTCGTCGATTTAGCCCACGTGAACTCAGATTTGATGGTTAGATTGAAGAAATTTAGCTTCACATTCATCGATTTAGCCCACGTGAACTCAGATTTGATGGTTAGATTGAAGAAATTTAGCTTCACATTCATCGATTTAGCCCACGTGAACTCAGATTTGATGGTTAGATTGAAGAAATTTAGCTTCACATTCATCGATTTAGCCCACGTGAACTCAGATTTGATGGTTAGATTGAAGAAATTTAGCTTCACATTCATCGATTTAGCCCACGTGAACTCAGATTTGATGGTTAGATTGAAGAAATTTAGCTTCACATTCATCGATTTAGCCCACGTGAACTCAGATTTGATGGTTAGATTGAAGAAATTTAGCTTCACATTCATCGATTTAGCCCACGTGAACTCAGATTTGATGGTTAGATTGAAGAAATTTAGCTTCACATTCATCGATTTAGCCCACGTGAACTCAGATTTGATGGTTAGATTGAAGAAATTTAGCTTCACATTCATCGATTTAGCCCACGTGAACTCAGATTTGATGGTTAGATTGAAGAAATTTAGCTTCACATTCATCGATTTAGCCCACGTGAACTCAGATTTGATGGTTAGATTGAAGAAATTTAGCTTCACATTCATCGATTTAGCCCACGTGAACTCAGATTTGATGGTTAGATTGAAGAAATTTAGCTTCACATTCATCGATTTAGCCCACGTGAACTCAGATTTGATGGTTAGATTGAAGAAATTTAGCTTCACATTCATCGATTTAGCCCACGTGAACTCAGATTTGATGGTTAGATTGAAGAAATTTAGCTTCACATTCATCGATTTAGCCCACGTGAACTCAGATTTGATGGTTAGATTGAAGAAATTTAGCTTCACATTCATCGATTTAGCCCACGTGAACTCAGATTTGATGGTTAGATTGAAGAAATTTAGCTTCACATTCGTCGATTTAGCCCACGTGAACTCAGATTTGATGGTTAGATTGAAGAAATTTAGCTTCACATTCGTCGATTTAGCCCACGTGAACTCAGATTTGATGGTTAGATTGAAGAAATTTAGCTTCACATTCATCGATTTAGCCCACGTGAACTCAGATTTGATGGTTAGATTGAAGAAATTTAGCTTCACATTCATCGATTTAGCCCACGTGAACTCAGATTTGATGGTTAGATTGAAGAAATTTAGCTTCACATTCATCGATTTAGCCCACGTGAACTCAGATTTGATGGTTAGATTGAAGAAATTTAGCTTCACATTCTCGATTTAGCCCACGTGAACTCAGATTTGATGGTTAGATTGAAGAAATTTAGCTTCACATTCATCGATTTAGCCCACGTGAACTCAGATTTGATGGTTAGATTGAAGAAATTTAGCTTCACATTCATCGATTTAGCCCACGTGAACTCAGATTTGATGGTTAGATTGAAGAAATTTAGCTTCACATTCATCGATTTAGCCCACGTGAACTCAGATTTGATGGTTAGATTGAAGAAATTTAGCTTCACATTCATCGATTTAGCCCACGTGAACTCAGATTTGATGGTTAGATTGAAGAAATTTAGCTTCACATTCATCGATTTAGCCCACGTGAACTCAGATTTGATGGTTAGATTGAAGAAATTTAGCTTCACATTCATCGATTTAGCCCACGTGAACTCAGATTTGATGGTTAGATTGAAGAAATTTAGCTTCACATTCATCGATTTAGCCCACGTGAACTCAGATTTGATGGTTAGATTGAAGAAATTTAGCTTCACATTCATCGATTTAGCCCACGTGAACTCAGATTTGATGGTTAGATTGAAGAAATTTAGCTTCACATTCATCGATTTAGCCCACGTGAACTCAGATTTGATGGTTAGATTGAAGAAATTTAGCTTCACATTCATCGATTTAGCCCACGTGAACTCAGATTTGATGGTTAGATTGAAGAAATTTAGCTTCACATTCGTCGATTTAGCCCACGTGAACTCAGATTTGATGGTTAGATTGAAGAAATTTAGCTTCACATTCATCGATTTAGCCCACGTGAACTCAGATTTGATGGTTAGATTGAAGAAATTTAGCTTCACATTCATCGATTTAGCCCACGTGAACTCAGATTTGATGGTTAGATTGAAGAAATTTAGCTTCACATTCATCGATTTAGCCCACGTGAACTCAGATTTGATGGTTAGATTGAAGAAATTTAGCTTCACATTCATCGATTTAGCCCACGTGAACTCAGATTTGATGGTTAGATTGAAGAAATTTAGCTTCACATTCATCGATTTAGCCCACGTGAACTCAGATTTGATGGTTAGATTGAAGAAATTTAGCTTCACATTCGTCGATTTAGCCCACGTGAACTCAGATTTGATGGTTAGATTGAAGAAATTTAGCTTCACATTCCTCGATTTAGCCCACGTGAACTCAGATTTGATGGTTAGATTGAAGAAATTTAGCTTCACATTCATCGATTTAGCCCACGTGAACTCAGATTTGATGGTTAGATTGAAGAAATTTAGCTTCACATTCATCGATTTAGCCCACGTGAACTCAGATTTGATGGTTAGATTGAAGAAATTTAGCTTCACATTCATCGATTTAGCCCACGTGAACTCAGATTTGATGGTTAGATTGAAGAAATTTAGCTTCACATTCTCGATTTAGCCCACGTGAACTCAGATTTGATGGTTAGATTGAAGAAATTTAGCTTCACATTCATCGATTTAGCCCACGTGAACTCAGATTTGATGGTTAGATTGAAGAAATTTAGCTTCACATTCATCGATTTAGCCCACGTGAACTCAGATTTGATGGTTAGATTGAAGAAATTTAGCTTCACATTCATCGATTTAGCCCACGTGAACTCAGATTTGATGGTTAGATTGAAGAAATTTAGCTTCACATTCATCGATTTAGCCCACGTGAACTCAGATTTGATGGTTAGATTGAAGAAATTTAGCTTCACATTCATCGATTTAGCCCACGTGAACTCAGATTTGATGGTTAGATTGAAGAAATTTAGCTTCACATTCATCGATTTAGCCCACGTGAACTCAGATTTGATGGTTAGATTGAAGAAATTTAGCTTCACATTCATCGATTTAGCCCACGTGAACTCAGATTTGATGGTTAGATTGAAGAAATTTAGCTTCACATTCATCGATTTAGCCCACGTGAACTCAGATTTGATGGTTAGATTGAAGAAATTTAGCTTCACATTCGTCGATTTAGCCCACGTGAACTCAGATTTGATGGTTAGATTGAAGAAATTTAGCTTCACATTCATCGATTTAGCCCACGTGAACTCAGATTTGATGGTTAGATTGAAGAAATTTAGCTTCACATTCATCGATTTAGCCCACGTGAACTCAGATTTGATGGTTAGATTGAAGAAATTTAGCTTCACATTCATCGATTTAGCCCACGTGAACTCAGATTTGATGGTTAGATTGAAGAAATTTAGCTTCACATTCATCGATTTAGCCCACGTGAACTCAGATTTGATGGTTAGATTGAAGAAATTTAGCTTCACATTCATCGATTTAGCCCACGTGAACTCAGATTTGATGGTTAGATTGAAGAAATTTAGCTTCACATTCATCGATTTAGCCCACGTGAACTCAGATTTGATGGTTAGATTGAAGAAATTTAGCTTCACATTCATCGATTTAGCCCACGTGAACTCAGATTTGATGGTTAGATTGAAGAAATTTAGCTTCACATTCATCGATTTAGCCCACGTGAACTCAGATTTGATGGTTAGATTGAAGAAATTTAGCTTCACATTCATCGATTTAGCCCACGTGAACTCAGATTTGATGGTTAGATTGAAGAAATTTAGCTTCACATTCTCGATTTAGCCCACGTGAACTCAGATTTGATGGTTAGATTGAAGAAATTTAGCTTCACATTCATCGATTTAGCCCACGTGAACTCAGATTTGATGGTTAGATTGAAGAAATTTAGCTTCACATTCATCGATTTAGCCCACGTGAACTCAGATTTGATGGTTAGATTGAAGAAATTTAGCTTCACATTCATCGATTTAGCCCACGTGAACTCAGATTTGATGGTTAGATTGAAGAAATTTAGCTTCACATTCATCGATTTAGCCCACGTGAACTCAGATTTGATGGTTAGATTGAAGAAATTTAGCTTCACATTCATCGATTTAGCCCACGTGAACTCAGATTTGATGGTTAGATTGAAGAAATTTAGCTTCACATTCATCGATTTAGCCCACGTGAACTCAGATTTGATGGTTAGATTGAAGAAATTTAGCTTCACATTCATCGATTTAGCCCACGTGAACTCAGATTTGATGGTTAGATTGAAGAAATTTAGCTTCACATTCATCGATTTAGCCCACGTGAACTCAGATTTGATGGTTAGATTGAAGAAATTTAGCTTCACATTCATCGATTTAGCCCACGTGAACTCAGATTTGATGGTTAGATTGAAGAAATTTAGCTTCACATTCATCGATTTAGCCCACGTGAACTCAGATTTGATGGTTAGATTGAAGAAATTTAGCTTCACATTCGTCGATTTAGCCCACGTGAACTCAGATTTGATGGTTAGATTGAAGAAATTTAGCTTCACATTCATCGATTTAGCCCACGTGAACTCAGATTTGATGGTTAGATTGAAGAAATTTAGCTTCACATTCATCGATTTAGCCCACGTGAACTCAGATTTGATGGTTAGATTGAAGAAATTTAGCTTCACATTCATCGATTTAGCCCACGTGAACTCAGATTTGATGGTTAGATTGAAGAAATTTAGCTTCACATTCATCGATTTAGCCCACGTGAACTCAGATTTGATGGTTAGATTGAAGAATTTAGCTTCACATTCATCGATTTAGCCCACGTGAACTCAGATTTGATGGTTAGATTGAAGAAATTTAGCTTCACATTCATCGATTTAGCCCACGTGAACTCAGATTTGATGGTTAGATTGAAGAAATTTAGCTTCACATTCATCGATTTAGCCCACGTGAACTCAGATTTGATGGTTAGATTGAAGAAATTTAGCTTCACATTCATCGATTTAGCCCACGTGAACTCAGATTTGATGGTTAGATTGAAGAAATTTAGCTTCACATTCATCGATTTAGCCCACGTGAACTCAGATTTGATGGTTAGATTGAAGAAATTTAGCTTCACATTCATCGATTTAGCCCACGTGAACTCAGATTTGATGGTTAGATTGAAGAAATTTAGCTTCACATTCATCGATTTAGCCCACGTGAACTCAGATTTGATGGTTAGATTGAAGAAATTTAGCTTCACATTCATCGATTTAGCCCACGTGAACTCAGATTTGATGGTTAGATTGAAGAAATTTAGCTTCACATTCATCGATTTAGCCCACGTGAACTCAGATTTGATGGTTAGATTGAAGAAATTTAGCTTCACATTCATCGATTTAGCCCACGTGAACTCAGATTTGATGGTTAGATTGAAGAAATTTAGCTTCACATTCATCGATTTAGCCCACGTGAACTCAGATTTGATGGTTAGATTGAAGAAATTTAGCTTCACATTCATCGATTTAGCCCACGTGAACTCAGATTTGATGGTTAGATTGAAGAAATTTAGCTTCACATTCATCGATTTAGCCCACGTGAACTCAGATTTGATGGTTAGATTGAAGAAATTTAGCTTCACATTCATCGATTTAGCCCACGTGAACTCAGATTTGATGGTTAGATTGAAGAAATTTAGCTTCACATTCATCGATTTAGCCCACGTGAACTCAGATTTGATGGTTAGATTGAAGAAATTTAGCTTCACATTCATCGATTTAGCCCACGTGAACTCAGATTTGATGGTTAGATTGAAGAAATTTAGCTTCACATTCATCGATTTAGCCCACGTGAACTCAGATTTGATGGTTAGATTGAAGAAATTTAGCTTCACATTCATCGATTTAGCCCACGTGAACTCAGATTTGATGGTTAGATTGAAGAAATTTAGCTTCACATTCATCGATTTAGCCCACGTGAACTCAGATTTGATGGTTAGATTGAAGAAATTTAGCTTCACATTCATCGATTTAGCCCACGTGAACTCAGATTTGATGGTTAGATTGAAGAAATTTAGCTTCACATTCATCGATTTAGCCCACGTGAACTCAGATTTGATGGTTAGATTGAAGAAATTTAGCTTCACATTCATCGATTTAGCCCACGTGAACTCAGATTTGATGGTTAGATTGAAGAAATTTAGCTTCACATTCATCGATTTAGCCCACGTGAACTCAGATTTGATGGTTAGATTGAAGAAATTTAGCTTCACATTCATCGATTTAGCCCACGTGAACTCAGATTTGATGGTTAGATTGAAGAAATTTAGCTTCACATTCATCGATTTAGCCCACGTGAACTCAGATTTGATGGTTAGATTGAAGAAATTTAGCTTCACATTCATCGATTTAGCCCACGTGAACTCAGATTTGATGGTTAGATTGAAGAAATTTAGCTTCACATTCATCGATTTAGCCCACGTGAACTCAGATTTGATGGTTAGATTGAAGAAATTTAGCTTCACATTCATCGATTTAGCCCACGTGAACTCAGATTTGATGGTTAGATTGAAGAAATTTAGCTTCACATTCATCGATTTAGCCCACGTGAACTCAGATTTGATGGTTAGATTGAAGAAATTTAGCTTCACATTCATCGATTTAGCCCACGTGAACTCAGATTTGATGGTTAGATTGAAGAAATTTAGCTTCACATTCATCGATTTAGCCCACGTGAACTCAGATTTGATGGTTAGATTGAAGAAATTTAGCTTCACATTCATCGATTTAGCCCACGTGAACTCAGATTTGATGGTTAGATTGAAGAAATTTAGCTTCACATTCATCGATTTAGCCCACGTGAACTCAGATTTGATGGTTAGATTGAAGAAATTTAGCTTCACATTCATCGATTTAGCCCACGTGAACTCAGATTTGATGGTTAGATTGAAGAATTTAGCTTCACATTCGTCGATTTAGCCCACGTGAACTCAGATTTGATGGTTAGATTGAAGAAATTTAGCTTCACATTCATCGATTTAGCCCACGTGAACTCAGATTTGATGGTTAGATTGAAGAAATTTAGCTTCACATTCATCGATTTAGCCCACGTGAACTCAGATTTGATGGTTAGATTGAAGAAATTTAGCTTCACATTCATCGATTTAGCCCACGTGAACTCAGATTTGATGGTTAGATTGAAGAAATTTAGCTTCACATTCATCGATTTAGCCCACGTGAACTCAGATTTGATGGTTAGATTGAAGAAATTTAGCTTCACATTCATCGATTTAGCCCACGTGAACTCAGATTTGATGGTTAGATTGAAGAAATTTAGCTTCACATTCATCGATTTAGCCCACGTGAACTCAGATTTGATGGTTAGATTGAAGAAATTTAGCTTCACATTCATCGATTTAGCCCACGTGAACTCAGATTTGATGGTTAGATTGAAGAAATTTAGCTTCACATTCATCGATTTAGCCCACGTGAACTCAGATTTGATGGTTAGATTGAAGAAATTTAGCTTCACATTCATCGATTTAGCCCACGTGAACTCAGATTTGATGGTTAGATTGAAGAAATTTAGCTTCACATTCATCGATTTAGCCCACGTGAACTCAGATTTGATGGTTAGATTGAAGAAATTTAGCTTCACATTCATCGATTTAGCCCACGTGAACTCAGATTTGATGGTTAGATTGAAGAAATTTAGCTTCACATTCATCGATTTAGCCCACGTGAACTCAGATTTGATGGTTAGATTGAAGAAATTTAGCTTCACATTCATCGATTTAGCCCACGTGAACTCAGATTTGATGGTTAGATTGAAGAAATTTAGCTTCACATTCGTCGATTTAGCCCACGTGAACTCAGATTTGATGGTTAGATTGAAGAAATTTAGCTTCACATTCATCGATTTAGCCCACGTGAACTCAGATTTGATGGTTAGATTGAAGAAATTTAGCTTCACATTCATCGATTTAGCCCACGTGAACTCAGATTTGATGGTTAGATTGAAGAAATTTAGCTTCACATTCATCGATTTAGCCCACGTGAACTCAGATTTGATGGTTAGATTGAAGAAATTTAGCTTCACATTCATCGATTTAGCCCACGTGAACTCAGATTTGATGGTTAGATTGAAGAAATTTAGCTTCACATTCATCGATTTAGCCCACGTGAACTCAGATTTGATGGTTAGATTGAAGAAATTTAGCTTCACATTCATCGATTTAGCCCACGTGAACTCAGATTTGATGGTTAGATTGAAGAAATTTAGCTTCACATTCATCGATTTAGCCCACGTGAACTCAGATTTGATGGTTAGATTGAAGAAATTTAGCTTCACATTCATCGATTTAGCCCACGTGAACTCAGATTTGATGGTTAGATTGAAGAAATTTAGCTTCACATTCATCGATTTAGCCCACGTGAACTCAGATTTGATGGTTAGATTGAAGAAATTTAGCTTCACATTCATCGATTTAGCCCACGTGAACTCAGATTTGATGGTTAGATTGAAGAAATTTAGCTTCACATTCATCGATTTAGCCCACGTGAACTCAGATTTGATGGTTAGATTGAAGAAATTTAGCTTCACATTCTCGATTTAGCCCACGTGAACTCAGATTTGATGGTTAGATTGAAGAAATTTAGCTTCACATTCATCGATTTAGCCCACGTGAACTCAGATTTGATGGTTAGATTGAAGAAATTTAGCTTCACATTCATCGATTTAGCCCACGTGAACTCAGATTTGATGGTTAGATTGAAGAAATTTAGCTTCACATTCATCGATTTAGCCCACGTGAACTCAGATTTGATGGTTAGATTGAAGAAATTTAGCTTCACATTCATCGATTTAGCCCACGTGAACTCAGATTTGATGGTTAGATTGAAGAAATTTAGCTTCACATTCATCGATTTAGCCCACGTGAACTCAGATTTGATGGTTAGATTGAAGAAATTTAGCTTCACATTCATCGATTTAGCCCACGTGAACTCAGATTTGATGGTTAGATTGAAGAAATTTAGCTTCACATTCATCGATTTAGCCCACGTGAACTCAGATTTGATGGTTAGATTGAAGAAATTTAGCTTCACATTCATCGATTTAGCCCACGTGAACTCAGATTTGATGGTTAGATTGAAGAAATTTAGCTTCACATTCATCGATTTAGCCCACGTGAACTCAGATTTGATGGTTAGATTGAAGAAATTTAGCTTCACATTCATCGATTTAGCCCACGTGAACTCAGATTTGATGGTTAGATTGAAGAAATTTAGCTTCACATTCATCGATTTAGCCCACGTGAACTCAGATTTGATGGTTAGATTGAAGAAATTTAGCTTCACATTCATCGATTTAGCCCACGTGAACTCAGATTTGATGGTTAGATTGAAGAAATTTAGCTTCACATTCATCGATTTAGCCCACGTGAACTCAGATTTGATGGTTAGATTGAAGAAATTTAGCTTCACATTCGTCGATTTAGCCCACGTGAACTCAGATTTGATGGTTAGATTGAAGAAATTTAGCTTCACATTCATCGATTTAGCCCACGTGAACTCAGATTTGATGGTTAGATTGAAGAAATTTAGCTTCACATTCATCGATTTAGCCCACGTGAACTCAGATTTGATGGTTAGATTGAAGAAATTTAGCTTCACATTCATCGATTTAGCCCACGTGAACTCAGATTTGATGGTTAGATTGAAGAAATTTAGCTTCACATTCATCGATTTAGCCCACGTGAACTCAGATTTGATGGTTAGATTGAAGAAATTTAGCTTCACATTCATCGATTTAGCCCACGTGAACTCAGATTTGATGGTTAGATTGAAGAAATTTAGCTTCACATTCATCGATTTAGCCCACGTGAACTCAGATTTGATGGTTAGATTGAAGAAATTTAGCTTCACATTCATCGATTTAGCCCACGTGAACTCAGATTTGATGGTTAGATTGAAGAAATTTAGCTTCACATTCATCGATTTAGCCCACGTGAACTCAGATTTGATGGTTAGATTGAAGAAATTTAGCTTCACATTCATCGATTTAGCCCACGTGAACTCAGATTTGATGGTTAGATTGAAGAAATTTAGCTTCACATTCATCGATTTAGCCCACGTGAACTCAGATTTGATGGTTAGATTGAAGAAATTTAGCTTCACATTCATCGATTTAGCCCACGTGAACTCAGATTTGATGGTTAGATTGAAGAAATTTAGCTTCACATTCATCGATTTAGCCCACGTGAACTCAGATTTGATGGTTAGATTGAAGAAATTTAGCTTCACATTCATCGATTTAGCCCACGTGAACTCAGATTTGATGGTTAGATTGAAGAAATTTAGCTTCACATTCATCGATTTAGCCCACGTGAACTCAGATTTGATGGTTAGATTGAAGAAATTTAGCTTCACATTCATCGATTTAGCCCACGTGAACTCAGATTTGATGGTTAGATTGAAGAAATTTAGCTTCACATTCATCGATTTAGCCCACGTGAACTCAGATTTGATGGTTAGATTGAAGAATTTAGCTTCACATTCATCGATTTAGCCCACGTGAACTCAGATTTGATGGTTAGATTGAAGAAATTTAGCTTCACATTCATCGATTTAGCCCACGTGAACTCAGATTTGATGGTTAGATTGAAGAAATTTAGCTTCACATTCATCGATTTAGCCCACGTGAACTCAGATTTGATGGTTAGATTGAAGAAATTTAGCTTCACATTCGTCGATTTAGCCCACGTGAACTCAGATTTGATGGTTAGATTGAAGAAATTTAGCTTCACATTCATCGATTTAGCCCACGTGAACTCAGATTTGATGGTTAGATTGAAGAAATTTAGCTTCACATTCATCGATTTAGCCCACGTGAACTCAGATTTGATGGTTAGATTGAAGAAATTTAGCTTCACATTCATCGATTTAGCCCACGTGAACTCAGATTTGATGGTTAGATTGAAGAAATTTAGCTTCACATTCATCGATTTAGCCCACGTGAACTCAGATTTGATGGTTAGATTGAAGAAATTTAGCTTCACATTCATCGATTTAGCCCACGTGAACTCAGATTTGATGGTTAGATTGAAGAAATTTAGCTTCACATTCGTCGATTTAGCCCACGTGAACTCAGATTTGATGGTTAGATTGAAGAAATTTAGCTTCACATTCATCGATTTAGCCCACGTGAACTCAGATTTGATGGTTAGATTGAAGAAATTTAGCTTCACATTCATCGATTTAGCCCACGTGAACTCAGATTTGATGGTTAGATTGAAGAAATTTAGCTTCACATTCGTCGATTTAGCCCACTCAACTGATTTGAGTTAGATTGAAGATTTAGCTTCACATTCATCGATTTAGCCCACGTGAACTCAGATTTGATGGTTAGATTGAAGAAATTTAGCTTCACATTCATCGATTTAGCCCACGTGAACTCAGATTTGATGGTTAGATTGAAGAAATTTAGCTTCACATTCATCGATTTAGCCCACGTGAACTCAGATTTGATGGTTAGATTGAAGAAATTTAGCTTCACATTCCTCGATTTAGCCCACGTGAACTCAGATTTGATGGTTAGATTGAAGAAATTTAGCTTCACATTCGTCGATTTAGCCCACGTGAACTCAGATTTGATGGTTAGATTGAAGAAATTTAGCTTCACATTCATCGATTTAGCCCACGTGAACTCAGATTTGATGGTTAGATTGAAGAAATTTAGCTTCACATTCATCGATTTAGCCCACGTGAACTCAGATTTGATGGTTAGATTGAAGAAATTTAGCTTCACATTCATCGATTTAGCCCACGTGAACTCAGATTTGATGGTTAGATTGAAGAAATTTAGCTTCACATTCGTCGATTTAGCCCACGTGAACTCAGATTTGATGGTTAGATTGAAGAAATTTAGCTTCACATTCATCGATTTAGCCCACGTGAACTCAGATTTGATGTTCAGATTGAAGAAATTTAGCTTCACATTCATCGATTTAGCCCACGTGAACTCAGATTTGATGGTTAGATTGAAGAAATTTAGCTTCACATTCATCGATTTAGCCCACGTGAACTCAGATTTGATGGGTAGATTGAAGAAATTTAGCTTCACATTCATCGATTTAGCCCACGTGAACTCAGATTTGATGGTAGATTGAAGAAATTTAGCTTCACATTCATCGATTTAGCCCACGTGAACTCAATTTGATGGTTAGATTGAAGAAATTTAGCTTCACATTCACGATTTAGCCCACGTGAACTCAGATTTGATGGTAAATTGCTTCACATTCATCGATTTAGCCCACGTGAACTCAGATTTGATGGTTAGATTGAAGAAATTTAGCTTCACATTCATCGATTTAGCCCACGTGAACTCAGATTTGATGGTTAGATTGAAGAAATTTAGCTTCACATTCATCGATTTAGCCCACGTGAACTCAGATTTGATGGTTAGATTGAAGAAATTTAGCTTCACATTCATCGATTTAGCCCACGTGAACTCAGATTTGATGGTTAGATTGAAGAAATTTAGCTTCACATTCATCGATTTAGCCCACGTGAACTCAGATTTGATGGTTAGATTGAAGAAATTTAGCTTCACATTCATCGATTTAGCCCACGTGAACTCAGATTTGATGGTTAGATTGAAGAAATTTAGCTTCACATTCGATTTAGCCCACGTGAACTCAGATTTGATGGTTAGATTGAAGAAATTTAGCTTCACATTCATCGATTTAGCCCACGTGAACTCAGATTTGATGGTTAGATTGAAGAAATTTAGCTTCACATTCATCGATTTAGCCCACGTGAACTCAGATTTGATGGTTAGATTGAAGAAATTTAGCTTCACATTCATCGATTTAGCCCACGTGAACTCAGATTTGATGGTTAGATTGAAGAAATTTAGCTTCACATTCATCGATTTAGCCCACGTGAACTCAGATTTGATGGTTAGATTGAAGAATTTAGCTTCACATTCATCGATTTAGCCCACGTGAACTCAGATTTGATGGTTAGATTGAAGAAATTTAGCTTCACATTCATCGATTTAGCCCACGTGAACTCAGATTTGATGGTTAGATTGAAGAAATTTAGCTTCACATTCATCGATTTAGCCCACGTGAACTCAGATTTGATGGTTAGATTGAAGAAATTTAGCTTCACATTCATCGATTTAGCCCACGTGAACTCAGATTTGATGGTTAGATTGAAGAAATTTAGCTTCACATTCATCGATTTAGCCCACGTGAACTCAGATTTGATGGTTAGATTGAAGAAATTTAGCTTCACATTCATCGATTTAGCCCACGTGAACTCAGATTTGATGGTTAGATTGAAGAATTTAGCTTCACATTCATCGATTTAGCCCACGTGAACTCAGATTTGATGGTTAGATTGAAGAAATTTAGCTTCACATTCATCGATTTAGCCCACGTGAACTCAGATTTGATGGTTAGATTGAAGAAATTTAGCTTCACATTCATCGATTTAGCCCACGTGAACTCAGATTTGATGGTTAGATTGAAGAAATTTAGCTTCACATTCATCGATTTAGCCCACGTGAACTCAGATTTGATGGTTAGATTGAAGAAATTTAGCTTCACATTCGTCGATTTAGCCCACGTGAACTCAGATTTGATGGTTAGATTGAAGAAATTTAGCTTCACATTCATCGATTTAGCCCACGTGAACTCAGATTTGATGGTTAGATTGAAGAAATTTAGCTTCACATTCATCGATTTAGCCCACGTGAACTCAGATTTGATGGTTAGATTGAAGAAATTTAGCTTCACATTTCGATTTAGCCCACGTGAACTCAGATTTGATGGTTAGATTGAAGAAATTTAGCTTCACATTCATCGATTTAGCCCACGTGAACTCAGATTTGATGGTTAGATTGAAGAAATTTAGCTTCACATTCATCGATTTAGCCCACGTGAACTCAGATTTGATGGTTAGATTGAAGAAATTTAGCTTCACATTCATTTAGCCCACGTGAACTCAGATTTGATGGTTAGATTGAAGAAATTTAGCTTCACATTCGTCGATTTAGCCCACGTGAACTCAGATTTGATGGTTAGATTGAAGAAATTTAGCTTCACATTCATCGATTTAGCCCACGTGAACTCAGATTTGATGGTTAGATTGAAGAAATTTAGCTTCACATTCATCGATTTAGCCCACGTGAACTCAGATTTGATGGTTAGATTGAAGAAATTTAGCTTCACATTCATCGATTTAGCCCACGTGAACTCAGATTTGATGGTTAGATTGAAGAAATTTAGCTTCACATTCATCGATTTAGCCCACGTGAACTCAGATTTGATGGTTAGATTGAAGAAATTTAGCTTCTCATCGATTTAGCCCACGTGAACTCAGATTTGATGGTTAGATTGAAAATTTAGCTTCACATTCATCGATTTAGCCCACGTGAACTCAGATTTGATGGTTAGATTGAAGAAATTTAGCTTCACATTCATCGATTTAGCCCACGTGAACTCAGATTTGATGGTTAGATTGAAGAAATTTAGCTTCACATTCATCGATTTAGCCCACGTGAACTCAGATTTGATGGTTAGATTGAAGAAATTTAGCTTCACATTCATCGATTTAGCCCACGTGAACTCAGATTTGATGGTTAGATTGAAGAAATTTAGCTTCACATTCATCGATTTAGCCCACGTGAACTCAGATTTGATGGTTAGATTGAAGAAATTTAGCTTCACATTCATCGATTTAGCCCACGTGAACTCAGATTTGATGGTTAGATTGAAGAAATTTAGCTTCACATCGATTTAGCCCACGTGAACTCAGATTTGATGGTTAGATTGAAGAAATTTAGCTTCACATTCATCGATTTAGCCCACGTGAACTCAGATTTGATGGTTAGATTGAAGAAATTTAGCTTCACATTCATCGATTTAGCCCACGTGAACTCAGATTTGATGGTTAGATTGAAGAAATTTAGCTTCACATTCATCGATTTAGCCCACGTGAACTCAGATTTGATGGTTAGATTGAAGAAATTTAGCTTCACATTCATCGATTTAGCCCACGTGAACTCAGATTTGATGGTTAGATTGAAGAAATTTAGCTTCACATTCATCGATTTAGCCCACGTGAACTCAGATTTGATGGTTAGATTGAAGAAATTTAGCTTCACATTCATCGATTTAGCCCACGTGAACTCAGATTTGATGGTTAGATTGAAGAAATTTAGCTTCACATTCATCGATTTAGCCCACGTGAACTCAGATTTGATGGTTAGATTGAAGAAATTTAGCTTCACATTCATCGATTTAGCCCACGTGAACTCAGATTTGATGGTTAGATTGAAAAATTTAGCTTCACATTCATCGATTTAGCCCACGTGAACTCAGATTTGATGGTTAGAGATTGAAGAATTTAGCTTCACATTCATCGATTTAGCCCACGTGAACTCAGATTTGATGGTTAGATTGAAGAAATTTAGCTTCACATTCATCGATTTAGCCCACGTGAACTCAGATTTGATGGTTAGATTGAAGAAATTTAGCTTCACATTCATCGATTTAGCCCACGTGAACTCAGATTTGATGGTTAGATTGAAGAAATTTAGCTTCACATTCATCGATTTAGCCCACGTGAACTCAGATTTGATGGTTAGATTGAAGAAATTTAGCTTCACATTCATCGATTTAGCCCACGTGAACTCAGATTTGATGGTTAGATTGAAGAAATTTAGCTTCACATTCATCGATTTAGCCCACGTGAACTCAGATTTGATGGTTAGATTGAAGAAATTTAGCTTCACATTCATCGATTTAGCCCACGTGAACTCAGATTTGATGGTTAGATTGAAGAAATTTAGCTTCACATTCATCGATTTAGCCCACGTGAACTCAGATTTGATGGTTAGATTGAAGAAATTTAGCTTCACATTCATCGATTTAGCCCACGTGAACTCAGATTTGATGGTTAGATTGAAGAAATTTAGCTTCACATTCATCGATTTAGCCCACGTGAACTCAGATTTGATGGTTAGATTGAAGAAATTTAGCTTCACATTCATCGATTTAGCCCACGTGAACTCAGATTTGATGGTTAGATTGAAGAAATTTAGCTTCACATTCATCGATTTAGCCCACGTGAACTCAGATTTGATGGTTAGATTGAAGAAATTTAGCTTCACATTCATCGATTTAGCCCACGTGAACTCAGATTTGATGGTTAGATTGAAGAAATTTAGCTTCACATTCATCGATTTAGCCCACGTGAACTCAGATTTGATGGTTAGATTGAAGAAATTTAGCTTCACATTCATCGATTTAGCCCACGTGAACTCAGATTTGATGGTTAGATTGAAAAAATTTAGCTTCACATTCATCGATTTAGCCCACGTGAACTCAGATTTGATGGTTAGATTGAAGAAATTTAGCTTCACATTCATCGATTTAGCCCACGTGAACTCAGATTTGATGGTTAGATTGAAGAAATTTAGCTTCACATTCATCGATTTAGCCCACGTGAACTCAGATTTGATGGTTAGATTGAAGAAATTTAGCTTCACATTCATCGATTTAGCCCACGTGAACTCAGATTTGATGGTTAGATTGAAGAAATTTAGCTTCACATTCATCGATTTAGCCCACGTGAACTCAGATTTGATGGTTAGATTGAAGAAATTTAGCTTCACATTCATCGATTTAGCCCACGTGAACTCAGATTTGATGGTTAGATTGAAGCACATTAGCTTCACATTCATCGATTTAGCCCACGTGAACTCAGATTTGATGGTTAGATTGAAGAAATTTAGCTTCACATTCATCGATTTAGCCCACGTGAACTCAGATTTGATGGTTAGATTGAAGAAATTTAGCTTCACATTCATCGATTTAGCCCACGTGAACTCAGATTTGATGGTTAGATTGAAGAAATTTAGCTTCACATTCATCGATTTAGCCCACGTGAACTCAGATTTGATGGTTAGATTGAAGAAATTTAGCTTCACATTCATCGATTTAGCCCACGTGAACTCAGATTTGATGGTTAGATTGAAGAAATTTAGCTTCACATTCATCGATTTAGCCCACGTGAACTCAGATTTGATGGTTAGATTGAAGAAATTTAGCTTCACATTCATCGATTTAGCCCACGTGAACTCAGATTTGATGGTTAGATTGAAGAAATTTAGCTTCACATTCATCGATTTAGCCCACGTGAACTCAGATTTGATGGTTAGATTGAAGAAATTTAGCTTCACATTCATCGATTTAGCCCACGTGAACTCAGATTTGATGGTTAGATTGAAGAAATTTAGCTTCACATTCATCGATTTAGCCCACGTGAACTCAGATTTGATGGTTAGATTGAAGAAATTTAGCTTCACATTCATCGATTTAGCCCACGTGAACTCAGATTTGATGGTTAGATTGAAGAAATTTAGCTTCACATTCATCGATTTAGCCCACGTGAACTCAGATTTGATGGTTAGATTGAAGAAATTTAGCTTCACATTCATCGATTTAGCCCACGTGAACTCAGATTTGATGGTTAGATTGAAAAAATTTAGCTTCACATTCATCGATTTAGCCCACGTGAACTCAGATTTGATGGTTAGATTGAAGAAATTTAGCTTCACATTCATCGATTTAGCCCACGTGAACTCAGATTTGATGGTTAGATTGAAGAAATTTAGCTTCACATTCATCGATTTAGCCCACGTGAACTCAGATTTGATGGTTAGATTGAAGAAATTTAGCTTCACATTCATCGATTTAGCCCACGTGAACTCAGATTTGATGGTTAGATTGAAGAAATTTAGCTTCACATTCATCGATTTAGCCCACGTGAACTCAGATTTGATGGTTAGATTGAAGAAATTTAGCTTCACATTCATCGATTTAGCCCACGTGAACTCAGATTTGATGGTTAGATTGAAGAAATTTAGCTTCACATTCATCGATTTAGCCCACGTGAACTCAGATTTGATGGTTAGATTGAAGAAATTTAGCTTCACATTCATCGATTTAGCCCACGTGAACTCAGATTTGATGGTTAGATTGAAGAAATTTAGCTTCACATTCATCGATTTAGCCCACGTGAACTCAGATTTGATGGTTAGATTGAAGAAATTTAGCTTCACATTCATCGATTTAGCCCACGTGAACTCAGATTTGATGGTTAGATTGAAGAAATTTAGCTTCACATTCATCGATTTAGCCCACGTGAACTCAGATTTGATGGTTAGATTGAAGAAATTTAGCTTCACATTCATCGATTTAGCCCACGTGAACTCAGATTTGATGGTTAGATTGAAGAAATTTAGCTTCACATTCATCGATTTAGCCCACGTGAACTCAGATTTGATGGTTAGATTGAAGAAATTTAGCTTCACATTCATCGATTTAGCCCACGTGAACTCAGATTTGATGGTTAGATTGAAGAAATTTAGCTTCACATTCATCGATTTAGCCCACGTGAACTCAGATTTGATGGTTAGATTGAAGAAATTTAGCTTCACATTCATCGATTTAGCCCACGTGAACTCAGATTTGATGGTTAGATTGAAGAAATTTAGCTTCACATTCATCGATTTAGCCCACGTGAACTCAGATTTGATGGTTAGATTGAAGAAATTTAGCTTCACATTCATCGATTTAGCCCACGTGAACTCAGATTTGATGGTTAGATTGAAGAAATTTAGCTTCACATTCATCGATTTAGCCCACGTGAACTCAGATTTGATGGTTAGATTGAAGAAATTTAGCTTCACATTCATCGATTTAGCCCACGTGAACTCAGATTTGATGGTTAGATTGAAGAAATTTAGCTTCACATTCATCGATTTAGCCCACGTGAACTCAGATTTGATGGTTAGATTGAAGAAATTTAGCTTCACATTCATCGATTTAGCCCACGTGAACTCAGATTTGATGGTTAGATTGAAGAAATTTAGCTTCACATTCATCGATTTAGCCCACGTGAACTCAGATTTGATGGTTAGATTGAAGAAATTTAGCTTCACATTCATCGATTTAGCCCACGTGAACTCAGATTTGATGGTTAGATTGAAGAAATTTAGCTTCACATTCATCGATTTAGCCCACGTGAACTCAGATTTGATGGTTAGATTGAAGAAATTTAGCTTCACATTCATCGATTTAGCCCACGTGAACTCAGATTTGATGGTTAGATTGAAGAAATTTAGCTTCACATTCATCGATTTAGCCCACGTGAACTCAGATTTGATGGTTAGATTGAAGAAATTTAGCTTCACATTCATCGATTTAGCCCACGTGAACTCAGATTTGATGGTTAGATTGAAGAAATTTAGCTTCACATTCATCGATTTAGCCCACGTGAACTCAGATTTGATGGTTAGATTGAAGAAATTTAGCTTCACATTCATCGATTTAGCCCACGTGAACTCAGATTTGATGGTTAGATTGAAGAAATTTAGCTTCACATTCATCGATTTAGCCCACGTGAACTCAGATTTGATGGTTAGATTGAAGAAATTTAGCTTCACATTCATCGATTTAGCCCACGTGAACTCAGATTTGATGGTTAGATTGAGAAATTTAGCTTCACATTCATCGATTTAGCCCACGTGAACTCAGATTTGATGGTTAGATTGAAGAAATTTAGCTTCACATTCATCGATTTAGCCCACGTGAACTCAGATTTGATGGTTAGATTGAAGAAATTTAGCTTCACATTCATCGATTTAGCCCACGTGAACTCAGATTTGATGGTTAGATTGAAGAAATTTAGCTTCACATTCATCGATTTAGCCCACGTGAACTCAGATTTGATGGTTAGATTGAAGAAATTTAGCTTCACATTCATCGATTTAGCCCACGTGAACTCAGATTTGATGGTTAGATTGAAGAAATTTAGCTTCACATTCATCGATTTAGCCCACGTGAACTCAGATTTGATGGTTAGATTGAAGAAATTTAGCTTCACATTCGATTTAGCCCACGTGAACTCAGATTTGATGGTTAGATTGAAGAAATTTAGCTTCACATTCATCGATTTAGCCCACGTGAACTCAGATTTGATGGTTAGATTGAAGAAATTTAGCTTCACATTCATCGATTTAGCCCACGTGAACTCAGATTTGATGGTTAGATTGAAGAAATTTAGCTTCACATTCATCGATTTAGCCCACGTGAACTCAGATTTGATGGTTAGATTGAAGAAATTTAGCTTCACATTCATCGATTTAGCCCACGTGAACTCAGATTTGATGGTTAGATTGAAGAAATTTAGCTTCACATTCATCGATTTAGCCCACGTGAACTCAGATTTGATGGTTAGATTGAAGAAATTTAGCTTCACATTCATCGATTTAGCCCACGTGAACTCAGATTTGATGGTTAGATTGAAGAAATTTAGCTTCACATTCATCGATTTAGCCCACGTGAACTCAGATTTGATGGTTAGATTGAAGAAATTTAGCTTCACATTCATCGATTTAGCCCACGTGAACTCAGATTTGATGGTTAGATTGAAGAAATTTAGCTTCACATTCATCGATTTAGCCCACGTGAACTCAGATTTGATGGTTAGATTGAAGAAATTTAGCTTCACATTCATCGATTTAGCCCACGTGAACTCAGATTTGATGGTTAGATTGAAGAAATTTAGCTTCACATTCATCGATTTAGCCCACGTGAACTCAGATTTGATGGTTAGATTGAAGAAATTTAGCTTCACATTCATCGATTTAGCCCACGTGAACTCAGATTTGATGGTTAGATTGAAGAAATTTAGCTTCACATTCATCGATTTAGCCCACGTGAACTCAGATTTGATGGTTAGATTGAAGAAATTTAGCTTCACATTCATCGATTTAGCCCACGTGAACTCAGATTTGATGGTTAGATTGAAGAAATTTAGCTTCACATTCATCGATTTAGCCCACGTGAACTCAGATTTGATGGTTAGATTGAAGAAATTTAGCTTCACATTCATCGATTTAGCCCACGTGAACTCAGATTTGATGGTTAGATTGAAGAAATTTAGCTTCACATTCATCGATTTAGCCCACGTGAACTCAGATTTGATGGTTAGATTGAAGAAATTTAGCTTCACATTCATCGATTTAGCCCACGTGAACTCAGATTTGATGGTTAGATTGAAGAAATTTAGCTTCACATTCATCGATTTAGCCCACGTGAACTCAGATTTGATGGTTAGATTGAAGAAATTTAGCTTCACATTCATCGATTTAGCCCACGTGAACTCAGATTTGATGGTTAGATTGAAGAAATTTAGCTTCACATTCATCGATTTAGCCCACGTGAACTCAGATTTGATGGTTAGATTGAAGAAATTTAGCTTCACATTCATCGATTTAGCCCACGTGAACTCAGATTTGATGGTTAGATTGAAGAAATTTAGCTTCACATTCATCGATTTAGCCCACGTGAACTCAGATTTGATGGTTAGATTGAAGAAATTTAGCTTCACATTCATCGATTTAGCCCACGTGAACTCAGATTTGATGGTTAGATTGAAGAAATTTAGCTTCACATTCATCGATTTAGCCCACGTGAACTCAGATTTGATGGTTAGATTGAAGAAATTTAGCTTCACATTCATCGATTTAGCCCACGTGAACTCAGATTTGATGGTTAGATTGAAGAAATTTAGCTTCACATTCATCGATTTAGCCCACGTGAACTCAGATTTGATGGTTAGATTGAAGAAATTTAGCTTCACATTTATCGATTTAGCCCACGTGAACTCAGATTTGATGGTTAGATTGAAGAAATTTAGCTTCACATTCATCGATTTAGCCCACGTGAACTCAGATTTGATGGTTAGATTGAAGAAATTTAGCTTCACATTCATCGATTTAGCCCACGTGAACTCAGATTTGATGGTTAGATTGAAGAAATTTAGCTTCACATTCATCGATTTAGCCCACGTGAACTCAGATTTGATGGTTAGATTGAAGAAATTTAGCTTCACATTCGTCGATTTAGCCCACGTGAACTCAGATTTGATGGTTAGATTGAAGAAATTTAGCTTCACATTCATCGATTTAGCCCACGTGAACTCAGATTTGATGGTTAGATTGAAGAAATTTAGCTTCACATTCATCGATTTAGCCCACGTGAACTCAGATTTGATGGTTAGATTGAAGAAATTTAGCTTCACATTCATCGATTTAGCCCACGTGAACTCAGATTTGATGGTTAGATTGAAGAAATTTAGCTTCACATTCATCGATTTAGCCCACGTGAACTCAGATTTGATGGTTAGATTGAAGAAATTTAGCTTCACATTCATCGATTTAGCCCACGTGAACTCAGATTTGATGGTTAGATTGAAGAAATTTAGCTTCACATTCATCGATTTAGCCCACGTGAACTCAGATTTGATGGTTAGATTGAAGAAATTTAGCTTCACATTCATCGATTTAGCCCACGTGAACTCAGATTTGATGGTTAGATTGAAGAAATTTAGCTTCACATTCATCGATTTAGCCCACGTGAACTCAGATTTGATGGTTAGATTGAAGAAATTTAGCTTCACATTCATCGATTTAGCCCACGTGAACTCAGATTTGATGGTTAGATTGAAGAAATTTAGCTTCACATTCATCGATTTAGCCCACGTGAACTCAGATTTGATGGTTAGATTGAAGAAATTTAGCTTCACATTCGTCGATTTAGCCCACGTGAACTCAGATTTGATGGTTAGATTGAAGAAATTTAGCTTCACATTCATCGATTTAGCCCACGTGAACTCAGATTTGATGGTTAGATTGAAGAAATTTAGCTTCACATTCATCGATTTAGCCCACGTGAACTCAGATTTGATGGTTAGATTGAAGAAGAAATTTAGCTTCACATTCATCGATTTAGCCCACGTGAACTCAGATTTGATGGTTAGATTGAAGAATTTAGCTTCACATTCATCGATTTAGCCCACGTGAACTCAGATTTGATGGTTAGATTGAAGAAATTTAGCTTCACATTCATCGATTTAGCCCACGTGAACTCAGATTTGATGGTTAGATTGAAGAAATTTAGCTTCACATTCATCGATTTAGCCCACGTGAACTCAGATTTGATGGTTAGATTGAAGAAATTTAGCTTCACATTCATCGATTTAGCCCACGTGAACTCAGATTTGATGGTTAGATTGAAGAAATTTAGCTTCACATTCATCGATTTAGCCCACGTGAACTCAGATTTGATGGTTAGATTGAAGAAATTTAGCTTCACATTCATCGATTTAGCCCACGTGAACTCAGATTTGATGGTTAGATTGAAGAAATTTAGCTTCACATTCATCGATTTAGCCCACGTGAACTCAGATTTGATGGTTAGATTGAAGAAATTTAGCTTCACATTCATCGATTTAGCCCACGTGAACTCAGATTTGATGGTTAGATTGAAGAAATTTAGCTTCACATTCATCGATTTAGCCCACGTGAACTCAGATTGATGGTTAGATTGAAGAAATTTAGCTTCTAAGCTTCATCATCGATTTAGCCCACGTGAACTCAGATTTGATGGTTAGATTGAAGAAATTTAGCTTCACATTCGTCGATTTAGCCCACGTGAACTCAGATTTGATGGTTAGATTGAAGAAATTTAGCTTCACATTCATCGATTTAGCCCACGTGAACTCAGATTTGATGGTTAGATTGAAGAAATTTAGCTTCACATTCATCGATTTAGCCCACGTGAACTCAGATTTGATGGTTAGATTGAAGAAATTTAGCTTCACATTCATCGATTTAGCCCACGTGAACTCAGATTTGATGGTTAGATTGAAGAAATTTAGCTTCACATTCATCGATTTAGCCCACGTGAACTCAGATTTGATGGTTAGATTGAAGAAATTTAGCTTCACATTCATCGATTTAGCCCACGTGAACTCAGATTTGATGGTTAGATTGAAGAAATTTAGCTTCACATTCGTCGATTTAGCCCACGTGAACTCAGATTTGATGGTTAGATTGAAGAAATTTAGCTTCACATTCATCGATTTAGCCCACGTGAACTCAGATTTGATAGATTGAAGATTTAGCTTCACATTCGATTTAGCCCACGTGAACTCAGATTTGATGGTTAGATTGAAGAAATTTAGCTTCACATTCATCGATTTAGCCCACGTGAACTCAGATTTGATGGTTAGATTGAAGAAATTTAGCTTCACATTCATCGATTTAGCCCACGTGAACTCAGATTTGATGGTTAGATTGAAGAAATTTAGCTTCACATTCGTCGATTTAGCCCACGTGAACTCAGATTTGATGGTTAGATTGAAGAAATTTAGCTTCACATTCATCGATTTAGCCCACGTGAACTCAGATTTGATGGGTAGATGAAGAAATTTAGCTTCACATTCATCGATTTAGCCCACGTGAACTCAGATTTGATGGTTAGAGTGAAGAAATTTAGCTTCACATTCATCGATTTAGCCCACGTGAACTCAGATTTGATGGTTAGATTGAAGAAATTTAGCTTCACATTCATCGATTTAGCCCACGTGAACTCAGATTTGATGGTTAGATTGAAGAAATTTAGCTTCACATTCATCGATTTAGCCCACGTGAACTCAGATTTGATGGTTAGATTGAAGAAATTTAGCTTCACATTCGTCGATTTAGCCCACGTGAACTCAGATTTGATGGTTAGATTGAAGAAATTTAGCTTCACATTCATCGATTTAGCCCACGTGAACTCAGATTTGATGGTTAGATTGAAGAAATTTAGCTTCACATTCATCGATTTAGCCCACGTGAACTCAGATTTGATGGTTAGATTGAAGAAATTTAGCTTCACATTCATCGATTTAGCCCACGTGAACTCAGATTTGATGGTTAGATTGAAAAATTTAGCTTCACATTCATCGATTTAGCCCACGTGAACTCAGATTTGATGGTTAGATTGAAGAAATTTAGCTTCACATTCATCGATTTAGCCCACGTGAACTCAGATTTGATGGTTAGATTGAAGAAATTTAGCTTCACATCGATTTAGCCCACGTGAACTCAGATTTGATGGTTAGATTGAAGAAATTTAGCTTCACATTCATCGATTTAGCCCACGTGAACTCAGATTTGATGGTTAGATTGAAGAAATTTAGCTTCACATTCATCGATTTAGCCCACGTGAACTCAGATTTGATGGTTAGATTGAAGAAATTTAGCTTCACATTCATCGATTTAGCCCACGTGAACTCAGATTTGATGGTTAGATTGAAGAAATTTAGCTTCACATTCATCGATTTAGCCCACGTGAACTCAGATTTGATGGTTAGATTGAAGAAATTTAGCTTCACATTCATCGATTTAGCCCACGTGAACTCAGATTTGATGGTTAGATTGAAGAAATTTAGCTTCACATTCTCGATTTAGCCCACGTGAACTCAGATTTGATGGTTAGATTGAAGAAATTTAGCTTCACATTCATCGATTTAGCCCACGTGAACTCAGATTTGATGGTTAGATTGAAGAAATTTAGCTTCACATTCATCGATTTAGCCCACGTGAACTCAGATTTGATGGTTAGATTGAAGAAATTTAGCTTCACATTCATCGATTTAGCCCACGTGAACTCAGATTTGATGGTTAGATTGAAGAAATTTAGCTTCACATTCATCGATTTAGCCCACGTGAACTCAGATTTGATGGTTAGATTGAAGAAATTTAGCTTCACATTCATCGATTTAGCCCACGTGAACTCAGATTTGATGGTTAGATTGAAGAAATTTAGCTTCACATTCATCGATTTAGCCCACGTGAACTCAGATTTGATGGTTAGATTGAAGAAATTTAGCTTCACATTCATCGATTTAGCCCACGTGAACTCAGATTTGATGGTTAGATTGAAGAAATTTAGCTTCACATTCATCGATTTAGCCCACGTGAACTCAGATTTGATGGTTAGATTGAAGAAATTTAGCTTCACATTCATCGATTTAGCCCACGTGAACTCAGATTTGATGGTTAGATTGAAGAAATTTAGCTTCACATTCATCGATTTAGCCCACGTGAACTCAGATTTGATGGTTAGATTGAAGAAATTTAGCTTCACATTCATCGATTTAGCCCACGTGAACTCAGATTTGATGGTTAGATTGAAGAAATTTAGCTTCACATTCATCGATTTAGCCCACGTGAACTCAGATTTGATGGTTAGATTGAAGAAATTTAGCTTCACATTCGATTTAGCCCACGTGAACTCAGATTTGATGGTTAGATTGAAGAAATTTAGCTTCACATTCATCGATTTAGCCCACGTGAACTCAGATTGATGGTTAGATTGAGAGAAATTTAGCTTCACATTCTCGATTTAGCCCACGTGAACTCAGATTTGATGGTTAGATTGAAGAAATTTAGCTTCACATTCATCGATTTAGCCCACGTGAACTCAGATTTGATGGTTAGATTGAAGAAATTTAGCTTCACATTCATCGATTTAGCCCACGTGAACTCAGATTTGATGGTTAGATTGAAGAAATTTAGCTTCACATTCATCGATTTAGCCCACGTGAACTCAGATTTGATGGTTAGATTGAAGAAATTTAGCTTCACATTCATCGATTTAGCCCACGTGAACTCAGATTTGATGGTTAGATTGAAGAAATTTAGCTTCACATTCATCGATTTAGCCCACGTGAACTCAGATTTGATGGTTAGATTGAAGAAATTTAGCTTCACATTCATCGATTTAGCCCACGTGAACTCAGATTTGATGGTTAGATTGAAGAAATTTAGCTTCACATTCATCGATTTAGCCCACGTGAACTCAGATTTGATGGTTAGATTGAAGAAATTTAGCTTCACATTCATCGATTTAGCCCACGTGAACTCAGATTTGAGTTAGAGAAGAAATTTAGCTTCACATTCATCGATTTAGCCCACGTGAACTCAGATTTGATGGTTAGATTGAAGAAATTTAGCTTCACATTCATCGATTTAGCCCACGTGAACTCAGATTTGATGGTTAGATTGAAAATTTAGCTTCACATTCATCGATTTAGCCCACGTGAACTCAGATTTGATGGTTAGATTGAAGAAATTTAGCTTCACATTCGTCGATTTAGCCCACGTGAACTCAGATTTGATGGTTAGATTGAAGAAATTTAGCTTCACATTCATCGATTTAGCCCACGTGAACTCAGATTTGATGGTTAGATTGAAGAAATTTAGCTTCACATTCTCGATTTAGCCCACGTGAACTCAGATTTGATGGTTAGATTGAAGAAATTTAGCTTCACATTCATCGATTTAGCCCACGTGAACTCAGATTTGATGGTTAGATTGAAGAAATTTAGCTTCACATTCATCGATTTAGCCCACGTGAACTCAGATTTGATGGTTAGATTGAAGAAATTTAGCTTCACATTCGATTTAGCCCACGTGAACTCAGATTTGATGTTAGATTGAAGAAATTTAGCTTCACATTCATCGATTTAGCCCACGTGAACTCAGATTTGATGGTTAGATTGAAGAAATTTAGCTTCACATTCATCGATTTAGCCCACGTGAACTCAGATTTGATGGTTAGATTGAAGAAATTTAGCTTCACATTCATCGATTTAGCCCACGTGAACTCAGATTTGATGGTTAGATTGAAGAAATTTAGCTTCACATTCATCGATTTAGCCCACGTGAACTCAGATTTGATGGTTAGATTGAAGAAATTTAGCTTCACATTCATCGATTTAGCCCACGTGAACTCAGATTTGATGGTTAGATTGAAGAAATTTAGCTTCACATTCATCGATTTAGCCCACGTGAACTCAGATTTGATGGTTAGATTGAAGAAATTTAGCTTCACATTCATCGATTTAGCCCACGTGAACTCAGATTTGATGGTTAGATTGAAGAAATTTAGCTTCACATTCATCGATTTAGCCCACGTGAACTCAGATTTGATGGTTAGATTGAAGAAATTTAGCTTCACATTCATCGATTTAGCCCACGTGAACTCAGATTTGATGGTTAGATTGAAGAAATTTAGCTTCACATTCGTCGATTTAGCCCACGTGAACTCAGATTTGATGGTTAGATTGAAGAAATTTAGCTTCACATTCATCGATTTAGCCCACGTGAACTCAGATTTGATGGTTAGATTGAAGAAATTTAGCTTCACATTCATCGATTTAGCCCACGTGAACTCAGATTTGATGGTTAGATTGAAGAAATTTAGCTTCACATTCATCGATTTAGCCCACGTGAACTCAGATTTGATGGTTAGATTGAAGAAATTTAGCTTCACATTCGTCGATTTAGCCCACGTGAACTCAGATTTGATGGTTAGATTGATGAAATTTAGCTTCACATTCATCGATTTAGCCCACGTGAACTCAGATTTGATGGTTAGATTGAAGAAATTTAGCTTCACATTCATCGATTTAGCCCACGTGAACTCAGATTTGATGGTTAGATTGAAGAAATTTAGCTTCACATTCGTCGATTTAGCCCACGTGAACTCAGATTTGATGGTTAGATTGAAGAAATTTAGCTTCACATTCATCGATTTAGCCCACGTGAACTCAGATTTGATGGTTAGATTGAAGAAATTTAGCTTCACATTCATCGATTTAGCCCACGTGAACTCAGATTTGATGGTTAGATTGAAGAAATTTAGCTTCACATTCATCGATTTAGCCCACGTGAACTCAGATTTGATGGTTAGATTGAAGAAATTTAGCTTCACATTCGTCGATTTAGCCCACGTGAACTCAGATTTGATGGTTAGATTGAAGAAATTTAGCTTCACATTCGTCGATTTAGCCCACGTGAACTCAGATTTGATGGTTAGATTGAAGAAATTTAGCTTCACATTCATCGATTTAGCCCACGTGAACTCAGATTTGATGGTTAGATTGAAGAAATTTAGCTTCACATTCATCGATTTAGCCCACGTGAACTCAGATTTGATGGTTAGATTGAAGAAATTTAGCTTCACATTCATCGATTTAGCCCACGTGAACTCAGATTTGATGGTTAGATTGAAGAAATTTAGCTTCACATTCATCGATTTAGCCCACGTGAACTCAGATTTGATGGTTAGATTGAAGAAAATTAGCTTCACATTCATCGATTTAGCCCACGTGAACTCAGATTTGATGGTTAGATTGAAGAAATTTAGCTTCACATTCATCGATTTAGCCCACGTGAACTCAGATTTGATGGTTAGATTGAAGAAATTTAGCTTCACATTCATCGATTTAGCCCACGTGAACTCAGATTTGATGGTTAGATTGAAGAAATTTAGCTTCACATTCATCGATTTAGCCCACGTGAACTCAGATTTGATGGTTAGATTGAAGAAATTTAGCTTCACATTCATCGATTTAGCCCACGTGAACTCAGATTTGATGGTTAGATTGAAGAAATTTAGCTTCACATTCATCGATTTAGCCCACGTGAACTCAGATTTGATGGTTAGATTGAAGAAATTTAGCTTCACATTCATCGATTTAGCCCACGTGAACTCAGATTTGATGGTTAGATTGAAGAAATTTAGCTTCACATTCATCGATTTAGCCCACGTGAACTCAGATTTGATGGTTAGATTGAAGAAATTTAGCTTCACATTCATCGATTTAGCCCACGTGAACTCAGATTTGATGGTTAGATTGAAGAAATTTAGCTTCACATTCATCGATTTAGCCCACGTGAACTCAGATTTGATGGTTAGATTGAAGAAATTTAGCTTCACATTCATCGATTTAGCCCACGTGAACTCAGATTTGATGGTTAGATTGAAGAAATTTAGCTTCACATTCATCGATTTAGCCCACGTGAACTCAGATTTGATGGTTAGATTGAAGAAATTTAGCTTCACATTCATCGATTTAGCCCACGTGAACTCAGATTTGATGGTTAGATTGAAGAAATTTAGCTTCACATTCATCGATTTAGCCCACGTGAACTCAGATTTGATGGTTAGATTGAAGAAATTTAGCTTCACATTCATCGATTTAGCCCACGTGAACTCAGATTTGATGGTTAGATTGAAGAAATTTAGCTTCACATTCGTCGATTTAGCCCACGTGAACTCAGATTTGATGGTTAGATTGAAGAAATTTAGCTTCACATTCATCGATTTAGCCCACGTGAACTCAGATTTGATGGTTAGATTGAAGAAATTTAGCTTCACATTCATCGATTTAGCCCACGTGAACTCAGATTTGATGGTTAGATTGAAGAAATTTAGCTTCACATTCATCGATTTAGCCCACGTGAACTCAGATTTGATGGTTAGATTGAAGAAATTTAGCTTCATTCATCGATTTAGCCCACGTGAACTCAGATTTGATGGTTAGATTGAAGAAATTTAGCTTCACATTCATCGATTTAGCCCACGTGAACTCAGATTTGATGGTTAGATTGAAGAAATTTAGCTTCACATTCATCGATTTAGCCCACGTGAACTCAGATTTGATGGTTAGATTGAAGAAATTTAGCTTCACATTCGATTTTAGCCCACGTGAACTCAGATTTGATGGTTAGATTGAAGAATTTAGCTTCACATTCATCGATTTAGCCCACGTGAACTCAGATTTGATGGTTAGATTGAAGAAATTTAGCTTCACATTCGTCGATTTAGCCCACGTGAACTCAGATTTGATGGTTAGATTGAAGAAATTTAGCTTCACATTCATCGATTTAGCCCACGTGAACTCAGATTTGATGGTTAGATTAAAGAAATTTAGCTTCACATTCGTCGATTTAGCCCACGTGAACTCAGATTTGATGGTTAGATTGAAGAAATTTAGCTTCACATTCATCGATTTAGCCCACGTGAACTCAGATTTGATGGTTAGATTGAAGAAATTTAGCTTCACATTCATCGATTTAGCCCACGTGAACTCAGATTTGATGGTTAGATTGAAGAAATTTAGCTTCACATTCGTCGATTTAGCCCACGTGAACTCAGATTTGATGGTTAGATTGAAGAAATTTAGCTTCACATTCGTCGATTTAGCCCACGTGAACTCAGATTTGATGGTTAGATTGAAGAAATTTAGCTTCACATTCATCGATTTAGCCCACGTGAACTCAGATTTGATGGTTAGATTGAAGAAATTTAGCTTCACATTCATCGATTTAGCCCACGTGAACTCAGATTTGATGGTTAGATTGAAGAAATTTAGCTTCACATTCGTCGATTTAGCCCACGTGAACTCAGATTTGATGGTTAGATTGAAGAAATTTAGCTTCACATTCATCGATTTAGCCCACGTGAACTCAGATTTGATGGTTAGATTGAAGAAATTTAGCTTCACACTCATCGATTTAGCCCACGTGAACTCAGATTTGATGGTTAGATTGAAGAAATTTAGCTTCACATTCATCGATTTAGCCCACGTGAACTCAGATTTGATGGTTAGATTGAAGAAATTTAGCTTCACATTCATCGATTTAGCCCACGTGAACTCAGATTTGATGGTTAGATTGAAGAAATTTAGCTTCACATTCGTCGATTTAGCCCACGTGAACTCAGATTTGATGGTTAGATTGAAGAAATTTAGCTTCACATTCATCGATTTAGCCCACGTGAACTCAGATTTGATGGTTAGATTGAAGAAATTTAGCTTCACATTCATCGATTTAGCCCACGTGAACTCAGATTTGATGGTTAGATTGAAGAATTTAGCTTCACATTCATCGATTTAGCCCACGTGAACTCAGATTTGATGGTTAGATTGAAGAAATTTAGCTTCACATTCATCGATTTAGCCCACGTGAACTCAGATTTGATGGTAGATTGAAGAAATTTAGCTTCACATTCATCGATTTAGCCCACGTGAACTCAGATTTGATGGTTAGATTGAAGAAATTTAGCTTCACATTCATCGATTTAGCCCACGTGAACTCAGATTTGATGGTTAGATTGAAGAAATTTAGCTTCATTCATCGATTTAGCCCACGTGAACTCAGATTTGATGGTTAGATTGAAGAAATTAGCTTCACATTCGTCGATTTAGCCACGTGAACTCAGATTTGATGGTTAGATTGAAGAAATTTAGCTTCACATTCGTCGATTTAGCCCACGTGAACTCAGATTTGATGGTTAGATTGAAGAAATTATCTTCACATTCATCGATTTAGCCCACGTGAACTCAGATTTGATGGTTAGATTGAAGAAATTTAGCTTCACATTCATCGATTTAGCCCACGTGAACTCAGATTTGATGGTTAGATTGAAGAAATTTAGCTTCACATTCATCGATTTAGCCCACGTGAACTCAGATTTGATGGTTAGATTGAAGAAATTTAGCTTCACATTCATCGATTTAGCCCACGTGAACTCAGATTGGATGGTTAGATTGAAGAAATTTAGCTTCACATTCGTCGATTTAGCCCACGTGAACTCAGATTTGATGGTTAGATTGAAGAAATTTAGCTTCACATTCATCGATTTAGCCCACGTGAACTCAGATTTGATGGTTAGATTGAAGAAATTTAGCTTCACATTCATCGATTTAGCCCACGTGAACTCAGATTGATGGTTAGATTGAAGAAATTTAGCTTCACATCATCGATTTAGCCCACGTGAACTCAGATTTGATGGTTAGATTGAAGAAATTTAGCTTCACATTCATCGATTTAGCCCACGTGAACTCAGATTTGATGGTAGATTGAAGAAATTTAGCTTCCATTCATCGATTTAGCCCACGTGAACTCAGATTTGATGGTTAGATTGAAGAAATTTAGCTTCACATTCATCGATTTAGCCCACGTGAACTCAGATTGATGGTTAGATTGAAGAAATTAGCTTCACATTCGTCGATTTAGCCCACGTGAACTCAGATTTGATGGTTAGATTGAAGAAATTTAGCTTCACATTCCTCGATTTAGCCCACGTGAACTCAGATTGATGGTTAGATTGAAAAATTTAGCTTCACATTCATGATTTAGCCACGTGAACTCAGATTTGATGGTTAGATTGAAAGAAATTTAGCTTCACATTCATCGATTAGCCCACGTGAACTCAGATTTGATGGTAGATTGAAGAAGATTTAGCTTCACATTCGTCGATTTAGCCCACGTGAACTCAGATTTGATGGTTAGATTGAAGAAAGTAGCTTCATTCATCGATTTAGCCCACGTGAACTCAGATTTGATGGTTAGATTGAAGAAATTAGAGCTTCACATTTCGATTTAGCCCACGTGGAACTCAGATTTGATGGTTAGATTGAGAAATTTAGCTTCACATCATCGATTTAGCCCACGTGAACTCAGATTTGATGGTTAGATTGAAGAAATTTAGCTTCACATTCATCGATTTAGCCCACGTGAACTCAGATTTGATGGTAGATTGAAGAATTTAGCTTCACATTCATCGATTTCAGCCCACGTGAACTCAGATTTGATGGTTAGATTGAAGAAATTTAGCTTCACATTCATCGATTTAGCCCACGTGAACTCAGATTGATGGTTAGATTGAAGAAATTTAGCTTCATCATCGATTTAGCCCACGTGAAACTCAGATTTGATGGTTAGATTGAAGAAATTAGCTTCACATTCATCGATTTAGCCCACGTGAACTCAGATTTGTGGTTAGATTGAAGAAATTTAGCTTCACCATTCGTCGATTTAGCCACGTGAACTCAGATTGATGGTTAGATTGAAGAAATTAGCTTCACAT